>CAUYQG010257517.1:0-73528 GCA_963574415.1 Tarsius wallacei
TTCCGTATCATGGAAGGAGAAACACAAACATTGGCAGATGGCTACCTGCCTCCGCCACTCAGTCGTCCTGATTTCTACTTCAATAAATATGAAATAAATTAACTTTTAAATGAAAAGTAAGAACATATATATATATATATATATACACTATATAAATTTCTACTAGAACTCAATGGTAAGAATAAATATTACTTGCCAGATAACTGTTTTGCTCCCTTTAAATTGAAAAAGACGGTATCAAGGTTACAAACTAAGAACATGCTAAAACCTCTTTTCTATCTCAAATACCCATAAATGACAAGAAAAAAAATTTAAACTGAAAACAGCACTATAAAAGAGGGCTTAGTGCCTTCAATAGACCAGAAATTATAGAAATTTCTAAAAATTTAAAGACAGTAAGAAAATTTAAAGTTATGTAGAATTATTATGTGTTAATTAAAAATAAAAAATGTTTAAATATTAAAAACTTAAAGGCAGATGAATTGATATGGAAGGAAGAAATCATAGCCAAAAGAGAAAACAGGTAAAACGGGTATCTTTAGGCGCCAAGCTGAGAGGCAATAAATGAAAAGAACAAGAGAAGATCCAGAGCCAACCAGGGTAACTGTTCGAAGTAGAGATTTCCAGAAATTTTGAACCGTTTGTGCCTTTCCTTCTGATGCCACGCAGGTTCAGTAGGCTTCTGCTCCAAGATAGGAGCAGTGCTCATCTACAAACATGTCAATCCTGGTTGGCAGGACAAAGGACAGTACTCATTGCCACTCGGAAAGAAGGGAAAGCTTCCATTGCCCAGGACGCCACAGGAACATCCCTGCTTGGAATCCTGGAAGCAAGCCAGGTAATCAGATATAGCAGAGACAGGCTAATATAGGAGCTCAGATTCCAGATGAGCACGAAGCCAAACCCAGCAAATATTTAAGGAAAGGTAATCCTCTGAATGAAAGCACCATACTCATTATATGGATAAACTATCATCCAGAGAATCAAAAGAAATGAAACAAACAAGTGAGGCTTTGAAAGAAGTATGGTAGATATGGTTAACATCCCTGAAGGGATAAGAGAGAACGATGGCTCTTTTGAGCTAAAACGTGTTGTTATAAACAAGACCTAGGGATCTTGGAAAGGAAGATTTTGATTATTGAAATTTAAAAAAAACCTCAATACGTGTGTTGAATAAAAGAAAATATATAACTGAAGAATGATCGCTTACTTAGATGATACAACTGAGGGATTCTCCTAGAATACAGGTCAAAAAAAAGGAAACCAAATAAATGGCAAATATGAAAAAAATACTTTAAAGTTCCAACATCTGGAATCCTGAAAAGAGAGAATGAAGAGAAGTATTCATAGAAATAACAGGAGGAAAAGATTTCTAGAAAAGATAAAAATAGTCAAAACAAGTGGGCTCAACAAATGTCCAGTAGGATGAATGAAAATAAATGAACACCCAGACACAACAAGATGAACTTCAGTGGCTGGAGGTGGAAATTATCTACAAAGAAAAAAAAAATCTGAGTGTTATTAGTTTTTTCAGAGGCAACAATAGATGCAAAAATACATTAAGGCAGTGTTTTCCGTTTTGTGTGATAAAATAATTATAAGTTTGAAATTCTATATTCATAGTATCTTTAAGAAATAAAGACAGTTCAGACATGTAAAACTTTAGGAAATTTCCCACTCTTGCTTTACTCTCTGAAAGAGTACTACAAGAAAATCATCCCTGGCCTAAGACAAATAAATAGAAAACCTAATTCAAGAGGAAAAAGGAACATATTCAAGATGAAGATGGCGGTAAAGTCCTAAAATGTATCACTGTTAAGTTAAATAAGTACTGATTATAAACAAACAAAAGTAGTGACAATTCCAAATAGCATGACGTGGACGATGGTGACCAGGAAAATACAGGAAGATGGGATTGTGGCAGGAAAATATGAAACACAGAGAACGAGTAAAAGTGGGCTCTGATTCTAATATGGTTTAGGAAAAGGATGTAGCTATTAGTTAATTTTAGATGTTGATACAAAAAATCCTTACATATAAGTGGTAAAAATGTAAAGATAATCACTAGAAAACAGAAAATAATTCACCTCTAAACCAATGCAGGCAGTGGAAATGAAAACTAGAAACCTCAATCTTTACCCAAAAGTCAGGAATGAGGAAGATAGAAGTCAGAGGGGAAACAAGAAAGAAAAGAGAAATAAAAATTAAGAATGCCAGAATAAGCTGGGAGCGGTAGCTCATGTCTATAATCCCAGCACTTTGGGAGACTGAGGCAAGAGATTGCCTGAGCCCACAGGTTCCAGACCAGCCTGGACAACATGGTGAGACATTGTCTCCACAATAAATCAAAAATAAATTAGCCGGGCATGCAGGCACATGCCTGTCATTCCAGTTACTTGGAAGGCTGAGGAGGAAGAATCACTTGAGACCAGCAGGTCGAGGCTGTGGTGGTCATGAGCATGCCACTATACTCCAGCCTGGGCAACAGAGTGAGACTCCCACTCAAAAAAAAAAAGAATACTAGAATAAATCCAACTTATAAGTAATCATAGTAAACATGAAAGGATTGAATAGTCCATTAAAAGACAGAGATTCACTACTTTTTAAAAAAAAGTTTAGCCAAATGCTGTTCATAATAAAAAGAGCCTAAAATAACATGTCTAGGAACTGAAATAAAGGGATGGAAAAAGATGAATGAGGCAAATGTTAAAAAATAAAATAAAGCAGGAGTAGCAATATTAATCAAATGAAAGTTCAAGAGATAAAACTCTTTTCAATAGAAAAGACACAGAAAGGATGATTTCATTTTTCATTCCACAATACCTATTGTACACCTGCAACATGCAGGCACTCCTCTAGGTTTAGAGAATATAGCAGTGAGCAAGATAGACAACACTCAGCTCTCATGAAGTCTAGTGAGATATAGACATTCAGTTCTCAGGATAAGAGTACAAATGCAAGCCTGCATTCTGTATGTCTAAATAACTTAAAGGCATGATACAAACAGGTTACAGCAACTGACCAATTGTTAAGATAAACATTTTATAATCTTCTACCTTGCAAGTATTTCTTCATAACAACCTAGAAGGCTAGATTAAAATTCAGGATTCTTGAATTCCTCATTTATAGGAATCCAGTCCTTAGTTCTACCACCAGTTCTGACCACATCACAAGTGGTCTTGAGCAAAATGTGTGAACTCCTCAGATTGCGTGTCTAAACCCTATTCACATTTTCTGCAAATTCCTCTTGGCTGGCCACCTCTCAAGCATTGGAATGTACACACAGGCAGCACAATTTACACTTGGGAAAATTTACCTAGCAGCATGGCAGGAGATCAGAGTTCCCTACAGGTGAGCAGAAGGTGATCAGTGACTATAGGAGGGACAGGCCCAAAGTCCTAACCACACATCCACAAACACACATGCATCCACACCAGACAAGTCACACAACTACTGACACTAAAAGATAAAGAGAAAATCTTTCACAAAGAACTGGAAATTGAGCTTCCATACAATCCAGCAATCCTTCTCCTGGGAACATACCCAGAGGAACATAAATCACTCTACCAAAAAGACACCTTCACACACATGTTTATTGTAGCACTATTCATAATAGCAAAGACATAGAACCAACCCAGATTCCCATCAAAAGTGGACTGGATAAAGCTGTATAAGGAAAATGTGATACACATACATGATGGAATACTGTGCAGCCATAAAGAAGAACAAAATCATGGCTCTCACAGCTGGATGCAGCTGGAGACCATCATACTAAGTGAACTATCACAGAAACAAAGAACTGAAAACCACATGTTCTCACTCATAAGCAGGCCCTGAACACTGGTCATACTGGCACAAGAGTGGTATCAGCAGACAGGGCACTGCTAGGGGAGGGAGGAAAGGATGAGGGATGGGAGAATGCAACAATGCAAAGGGTACCTGGTCCATTATCAGGGGGAGAGAGGACCAGTTAGAAGCCCAACTGCACCTGCATGCAACCTACTTATGTAGAAAATCCTCACTTGTACCCCATAACTCTAAGATAAAATAAAATTTAATTTAATTTAAAATAAAAATAAATAGATAAAAGATATAGAGAAAATCTTGAAGTTAGCCAGAGGAAAAAGAAACAATAATTAAAAAGGAACAAAGACTTCTCATAAATGATGCAAGCTAGAAGGCAATGAAGTGCTATCTTTAAAAAACTAAAAGAACATATGTTTACTCAGAATTCTATACCCAGCAAGCATGCTATTTTTTTTAAAAAAGGTAAGTAAAGAAGATGCTCTTGGATGAAAAGACATACTGTCAGGAATTTATTTTGAAACACTCCAAAAATATAAGTGAATAGTTGAGGAAAAAACTGGTAAAATATTAGTAATTGTTGAAGCCAGTTGATGGGTACAAGGGGGCTCAATAGAGTGTTTTTTCTACTCCTACACGTATAAAACGTCTATGATTTTTTAAAATCCTTTTTTAGGAGAAAAAGCAGGAGAGGACAGATACATTATAGAAAATTTGAAAACCAGAGAAAATGCTTTTAACGAGTTGAAATACACCCTTTAATTCTTACTGAGATACATGCACATTCATTTGTTTTTACAAACTTGAGAATATAAAATACCACATAGTAATCTAATATTTTAATTTAGTAATAGAGTATGTTTATTGTCCTCATATCCTTAAAAATTATCTAGGACATAGTTTTCAATGGCTACATTGTATCCCATCTTATGCTGAACTTTAATTTATTTAAAGTATTCCATTTCAGAAATTCTTAATCATTAATTGGTAATAACAAATTAATAATCAATTCGTTGGTTTTAAGAATCTCTGGAATTCAGACATACATAAAAGATACTGCTGAGTACTGCAGGGAAAATCAACAAATAAAAAGGTACCTGCACACACATGTTTATTGCAGCATTGTTCACAATAGCAAAAACATGGAACCCACCATGCTGCCCATGGAAAGAGGATTGGATTAAAAAAAAGTGGTACATATACACGATGGAATATTACACAACCATAAAGAGAGACAAAATTATGAGCTTCACAGTAACTTGGATGGGCTTAGAGCCTATAATAATGAATGGTCTATCACAGTAACAAAGAACTGAGTATCACATGTTCTCACTCATAAGCAGACCTTGAACAATTATCATAATGCTATAAGACAAGGATTGGCAGTAGTGGGAAACTGCTGGGGGAAAGGAGGAGTGGGATTGGCAGTTGAGAGAAACTGCCAGGGGAGAGAGGGGGCACACCTCATCAACAAGGGTACCCACATAATGAACATTTGTGTACCTAACCCTGAATTGTACCCCACATCCTTAAAATAAAAAAATTTTTAAACAAAAAGAAAACCAACAAATATCAGCTTATTATTTACATGTCATATATATGAGAACAAATCTTTTATGCAATGAGAAATTGATTCCTTTACAGCATGGAGATATATTTTCAGGGAAAAAAACAAAATGAGAGAAAATGACATGCCCAGAAAGATTTATAATTCCTCTAGAAACAGGATCCTAATAACTTCATTATTGTGTTTGAAGTTAATTTTGAAAATATGGGTCACATAACCCATATATACATGATTAATGTAAACATAAAGAGTAAACCAAATCTAATAAAGGGTTTTGAATTGTTTTACATTATTTTACTTCTCCAGGTCTCTGATAATGTCCAGTAAGTAATTGTCAGCAATCCACTGCCAATTTGTACATAAAACATTCAACTAAACAATTCTTTAAAAGTTGCATTTATTGTGGCAAAAACAAAACCAAGGGAATAGAAGAATTTCATCTACTATTGACACCTGCCAAGCAATACACACCCAGAGCACCTTTTATACTCATGAACCTGAAGGATTTTTTCCCAGTTCAGGAACACAGGCATTATTTCATACACTCCAGGAGACAAATGATCTAAATAAATTTTCTTGTTATCTATAAGTATAAATTTAAGTAGTAATAAGCTCTAGAGACTTTAGTTGAATTTACTTCAAAGATAAATGTATTATTCTTTACCTGTGAAAGAATCAATCAGAAACCTTCAGAGGTTTAAATTTTGGCTTCTTCATTACCCACTGGCTCAGATATTAAATATTTAGTATCTAAATTGTTGGAAAGCTGGAGGGAGCTCAAAAATATTTCTTTCAACTCAGGTAATAAAATAAGATTTACTTTCCTAGAGATTTAGGTTTTAACAGTGCATATTTCAATATACATTGTCATTATTGGATAGAAATACAGCGAAATAATCTTTAGAAAATTCTGCTACAAACAACACATCAGAAACATTCTAATTGCTTAGTCCACAAACCGGTAGACGTGCCTGATGTTGTTGAAGAAGTTAAAGAAAACTTTAAGAAATATTTAATTATTTTCAATATATAGAAGCTGTAAATGATAGTAAGATTCCTTTTGCTCATTCTTGCCCAAAGGTCTCACAATTTCCACCTGTCAATTTAATCATTCTTTCCATCCTGAAAACTAGTAAGCAAACTTGTAAGTAAACACTTTGAAATAAAATTAAGCTTTTCATTTAGTTATAGGTACATAACTAAAGCACTACAGAGCTGCAAGCATACTACTGAAAACCAATTAAGAAGTTTAAAAATCTATAACTAGGCCGGGCTCAGTGGCTCAGCCTGTAATCCCAGCACTTTGGGAGGCCGAGGAGAGTGAATTTCCTGAGCCCACGGGTTTGAGACCAGCCTGGGCAACTCGGCGAGACCTCATCTCTACGATAAATCAAAAAAATTGGCAGAGCTTGTTAGCATGCACCTGTAGTTCTGGCTACTTGGAAGGCTGGGGTGGAAGGATCGCCAGAGCCCAGCAGGTTGACACTGACTGTGAGTGTGCCACTGCACTCCAGCCTGGGCGACAGAGTGAGACTCCAGCTAAAAAAAAAAAAAAAATCCATAACTAGATAGATAATTAATATGGTAACAAAAATTGCTATTCTATTTAGTGAAAGAAAAATAAAAGCATCACAGTGGTGTGAATGGCAGTGATGGATTCTGTTGTTCCCTTTGACAAGGATATTAAGAATAACCATTTTAATTTGAGATTTTTCTTCTTTTCTTTCCTTTTGTATCCTGTAATTAAGTATTAATGTCAAGGCTGGTGGTTTTATAAGATACTAGAAGATATGGACTGACTCTCTGGCAATTTCTTTGCATAATGACTATAAGGGCCATTTGTATTTTTAGGCTTATTAAATATTTCTAGATGATGCCTGAAGAAAATGATGTATGCTTGATCACTAGCACTATACCCACTTAGTTTTGAAAACAGAAATTCTGATTTATGTTCAAGATGGTTTTTTTTTATTTATAAACTAACATCTTGTTTTGAACACAAAAGGGTGGTTGTTACACTGATATTTTCTGGAATAATACTAAAATTTGAACAACCTCAGAGGGGCTAAATGCCTTTGTATTTTAGAGCCATGCAGTTCTCTAGAGGGTAAAGGGAGAAAACATGGTTGAGTGGCAAAATAATTCAATCTCCACCTCTCTCTTGTTGACAGACAATATAACCAACCTCCAACTCTCAAGGGACTCAACCCCAATCTCACAAAATTTGAAGTCCTGCTCAATGGTTGAATAACATCTGCATTTTCTCAGAAGTTTTACTGAAAGAAGCTGAAATCCTGATATACTAGTCAATGTTTCCTTCACGCTTCCTTTGCAAACTTAATCATCTTTGCCTTCTCCTCTGGTAACCCAGTGTTCCTCTGTGTGTCCCTAGGGCCAGTTATCATCGTGTTCCACGGCCTACAAAACTTATCCAGGCACGGAGTAGTCTTTGAAATTATAGGCACACCATGCTCAGACCTACTCTAAACACTGCATGAGTTTCTGATCCAAACTTTTGATCTGCCATTTGTTCTCTAGTCCTTCTCTCCTGGGATCCTGGCCCAGACAGCCCTTTTTGTTGGTGGTATGCCCTGCTTTCCTGTCCTGGAAGCAACGTTTAGGAACTGATGGTATTTCTCTATGCAAGATAGCATATTTCTCAAGATATTTCAAAGATTTGGATATCTGTTACCATCACTTTGATCATTCTTGAAGTGTGTTTGTTGATTAACCTGTAAATATTTTAGCAATTGATTCACTCATGTTTTAAAGACACCATGTACTTACAAAAACACAGAACTCATTATACATAGAATATTTCATGTAACTTGGGCAAAATACTTTTACATGTACTACTAAGGGAATACAAAAAGGATAACAGATGGAATATATTTGCATTAGTCTCTTATTCGCAGAAGTGAGGAGGTGAAACATTTTTTCTTAGGAAGTTACTTGGCAAAGAACCCAAATAGGTTAGAAATATGAATGATGAGAATCAAATAGTGGACTAGAAGCCAATTCTCACTTAAGTGCCCCCATGCAATCTCCTTCATATGGACTCTACACTGTACCAGAGAGAGAAAGAGACGAAGATGACGACAGAGAGAAGGATCTAAACAAGTCACATGTAAAAACTTATTGAGGAGGATGTCTGGTCAAATAAAATTGTTTAGTTTAGAGTTAGTAATTTAGAGAACTAGTAGAAAAAGTTGTTGCCCTATTATGGCACAATATGTAATATTATATTTCTAATTAAAATTCCAAGGCAAAACAAAGGTATATGATCTACTATTGTAACAGATAGTGACCAGATGAGATATGAAAATGAGTCTATATTCTTAAAGAGATAAGATAATTCCTCTGCCTAAATTGGTATCTTCCTCTACAGAGTACAAGAGCCCCCGTGACTTGGCCCCGAATGTGTCTCCCATTACCCCTTGTAATTCAGTAATACCAAATGACTTTAGCATTCTGCTATTTAATTTCTTCATATTTTTGTACATGCTGTTCCACAGTTTGCCTACTCAGTTATGTATTACTCATCCTTCAAAACCTGACTCAGTTATCTCTTCTTCTAAGAAAATTTACAAGAGTTCTCTCCCAGTTGGTGTCGCAAACAAGACTTCCACAAGCCTGCCAACAATAAGTTTCCATTTGAAACACGGTTCCTGACTCGTTACCAAGTTCTGGTAGAGACTGAAGGCCAGACATGGGGCATCAAGTGACCTGGACTGCCTATCGTGAACTGGGTTTTGAACATAAAAGGTGGTCATTACATTGATATTTTCAAGAATAATACTAAAGTATTAGGCTGGACATGGTGACTCATGCCTGTAATCCTAGCACTTTGGGAGACTAAGATGGGAGAATTGCTTGAGCACAGGAGTTCAACACCAGCCTGGGCAACATAGCGAGAGCCCATCTCTATAAAAAAAAAATTGTTTCCAATTTTTAAAAAGAATAATACTAAACTATTAAAAGGTGCTACAGAATACAGTATAAAATATTAAAAGTATAAAGTAACTGAGTTAGAAATAGTATAATGCAGATGAGACTGAGCATGTTTGGAAGGCCCCAAACAGGAAGCTCAAATTTTCATAGTATGTGCTCCAGTGTTATGCCATTTTGCCCTCAACCCACCCGTGGTGTCATAGGGGTCTTCCTGCAACCAGTTAAGAGAGGAGAAAAATTCCTGGGTTTGAGAACAGCTGTATCTACACTTCATGTCTTCCAGGCTATCCCTGATAGTGGTTAATGCAAATCTTCCCCATGGGCAGAACTTTGGAAGGCACATCTTGTTGTCCATTTCATGAGAAAGGAAAAAGTGTTGCAGTCTAAATCTACACTGTCTCACTGGTAGAGGCTGGCTGGTCATGGGCTTGACGAGAACAAAATTGGAAAATTGAGGACAAGCGTGAGTGGTAGAGAGGTATGTGAATGAATTCTTAGAATGGACTGACATATGAAGTTATTCACCAGAATGTTCACTATGAGGGAAGCTCTCCTCAATCAGATAAATAAAATGACCTACTCAGTTTCTGTCAAGCAGCGTGTTTCCTTAGCCTCTTCGGTGTTTGCTCAATGGGCCATGTAAAAAGCAGCCATGGTAGCAGGGATGAAGCTATGCATAGGCTCAAAGCTTACCTCACTACCACGCCTGCTGAATGCCCAACCTACCAATAGCAGAGGCCAACACTGAACTCCTGAAATGACACAATTTTTCAGGGGTCCAGCCAGTCACCTGGAGGCAGATAAGTTACAGCAGACTTCTTCCATGATGAGTGTCCTCACATGTTACACTCATATTCTGGGTACAGATTTGTCTTCTCTGGCTGAAGGCCTTCCGTACATGGAGTTACAGATGGCCTTAATTATTGCCATTGGTGTCCCACACAAGTTATCCACCCAGAGGAAATACCTTAAGGCAAAGAAAGGAAGAATGGCAATGAGCTCATATCCGTGTCATTCACTGGTCTTATCCTCCAAAATAATTGGCTTGATATAAAGCTAGAATGACCTGCTGAAAGATCAGCTCCTACACCAGTTGGAGGGCTGCACACTGTGAGGCTAGGGACTGCACACTCCAAGGATGCAGTATATGTCTATATGTCTTAAACCAGTTTCCACAATGTGGTCCTATCTCCTCCAGAGCTAGAACGCATGGGTCAAGGGACCAGAAGGAGGAGGTAATCACAACTTTGAGTCTCCACAACTCAAAAGAAATTTTGTGAACTGTCAACATGACATTGAACTCAGTAGGTTTAGACACCTTAGTACCCAAGGGAAGCATGCTACCAGGAAACACAGTCATTGTTCTGATGAATTCTGATGCTGTCTTCTGGCCTTTTTGAAATTCTCATGTCTGTGAATTAACAGACAGAGGAAGAAGGTCATTCTACTGGCCAGGATGATTGATCCCAATTACCAGGAGGAAATTAGATTGCTGCTACATAATGGAAGCATGAAGGACTACGTTTGAAACACAGGGATTCACTAGTATGCTCTTGCACAATAACCCTGGTCAATGGAAACCTACAGCAACTCAAAATGAGATCCAAGGACTCAAATCCGATAGGAATGATGGTCTGGGTCACCTCGTCAGGTAAAGCACTCTATCCAGGTGTCTTACTGCGGCTGCTATACCAGATTATGGTAAATGGAGTGGCTCATAAACAACAGAAATATATTGCTCACAGTTCTGGAGTCTGGGTGTCTGAGACCAGGTGAGGGACCTCTTCCAGGCAGACTGCTGGCTTCTCATTATATCCTCATGTGGCAGAAAGCAGGGGGCTGAAGCAATCTCTCTCATCACCCATAAAGGCACTAACTCATGCGTGAGGACTCCACCCTCATGACCTCATTTAATTTTAATTCCTTCCCAAGCCCCCACCTCCAAATACCATCACATTTGGGGGTAGGGTTTCAACATATCAATTTGGAGGAGACACAAACATTCAGTCTGTAGCATCAGGTGTTAGCAAAGGATGAGGGAAGTGGCTGCGGAGCAAAGGCAAGTATGATACCAATTAAGCCTTTGACAAGCTACAGAAGTAGATGATGTAGCAGTTATATTTTGGGTTAATAAATTACCTATTTTCCCTTTCCTCCCCCACACCCTCATTGCTTTATATGAAGAGCACCACACCTTCCTAGCCCCTAGATTCTGCACTACCCCTCGTATGTTCTGTATACCTTGACCTGTGGATATCCCCTGCATTATATTTTATTTTATTTATTCTATAGCTGTGCCACCTGTTTGCTGCTTGGACACCAACTGACATATGCATCCTTCTCCCCCTACTACAAACATGAGTTCCTTGAGGTCAGGGTCTGTGCCTTATTTAATCACTAGATTCACCAGAGTTTCATGGATGCCTGGTATGTAATAGGTGCTCGTTAAACATTTGTTGAGTGAATGAGAAAATACAAATATCTGTAATATAGGGCAGACTATACATAGCATAATAACAGGTCACCACACACAAGGAAAGACAAGTGAGATGCAGTTGGCACAGAGCTGGCACAGAGCTGACTTAAAGCAGATCCAGAACAAGGGGTACCTTTTTGTAATTGGTCCAACCAGCAGGGTGCCTTTTGGTGCTGTGCACAAAGAAACAATATGTTCTAGCAGATGGACTTGAAAAAAATATTACCTAGGTACTTTTAAGATTTTTTTTTTTAACTTTTAAGATTCAAAAGATAAAGTTTAGCCGAGTCCTTGGCTCATGCCTGTAATCCCAGCCACCCAGCAGGCTGAGGTGGGAGGACTGTTTGAGACCAGGAGTTCAAGACCAGCCTGAATAACATAGTGAAACCACCACCTCTAAAAAAGATGTTTCAAAATTAGCTAGATGTGGTGGCATGGATACTGGGGAGGATTGCTTACGCTCAGAAGGTTGAGGCTGCGATAAGCCAAGATCAAGCCAATGCAATCCAGCCCAGGCGACAGAGTAAGACCCTGTCTCTAAAAAACTAATAATAATAATTAATAAAAATAAGCAGAAAGTTTATATCAGCCTAGGGATTGTAAAGAAAGACTTCAGCTAGAAGAGCTCTCCTCATCACATTTATCATAAGATAAATGCATTGCTATTCAGTTATCTACTTATATCATCTTTAAAATTTTTGATTATTCTACAAGGGTGTGATTTTGAATATTCTCTAAGGATTCTATTAAGGGTGAGTTTCAGCCAAGCCTACATAACCTCTGACAGAGCATAACTGGATTCTTTTCAACCCTGGTCCAAGTAGTTGAGGGCTAACTTAGTCTACACAAGCAGTAGTGGGAGATGCTTTCAAATGTTTAACCAATGATTCGCCTGTTTAAATAAATGGTGGCAAATGAGGCCGACCAAATTTTTCAGGTGTTCTGATTTGGTCACAAGGGTGCAAAGACTTATACAAATCTTAAGTCCCTTCCGTAAAAAAATTAATAAAAGTTCAAGGCCAATAAATATTTTTTCAGGTTGCCGAATCAGTTTCTAAGCACCATGAGAGAAACAAACTCATAAGTAGTAATGCTGTGTTTCAATCCCATCCCATAACTTTAAAAATTAGTGCAGATACATAATGTCAAAGGCTGAACTAAAAGTTGCCATCAATAAAACAGATCAAGGATTAACTCCACTAAAATACTTTGTTTGATAAATCTAGCTTCATTTCAGTTACTTGTAGAAAATGCTGAATCTGATTTTTCAATGATAATTGAAACAAAATCTTTGTGATAGATTAATTCTCTGGTGTTAGCATTTGTGAGACTCTTAGGAGCTCAGTAAAATCTATAGCACTTGGGGCTCAGTGAAAGAAGAATTAGTGAGCCTTCACATTCATAAAGAACAGTTTATTTTAAGATTTCCATAGCAAAGGTAGATTACTCAAAAGAGAGCTCATGAACTTTAATGGTTTTATCTGACCAGGCCCTTTGGCAAACAAATAAGGCAGCTTTTGTTACTCTGCGACGCTGGGTTAATTTAAACCACACCTGTTTAGAAGAGTGTCTAGAGAATTTCTGCAAGTTTCGACCCACATCTCCTCATTTAGTGTTAATGAGTGTGTTTCTATATTATATTTATGTCTCAGGTTTTAGAACCCTCTAAAGAGGACCTAAGCACATTTGCCATTTGGTCACTTCCTGGAGAAAATGTCTCCTTTTACCTTCTCTCTGATATTCAATCATTTTTTTTTTCCTTGCATAATGGAAAGAACATTGTTTCGAGTCAGGTTGATTTGGATTCACATTTCAATATTCCCATTTTTTTTAGCTGTGTGAACTCTAAGATCCTGTTTCCCCATTTATAAAATGGACTAATAATAACTTGTACAGGGTTGTAATCAGGTATATAAAAATGCACATAGGGTATCTATTTCAGTACCAGGCACTTAGTAATGGTAGCAACAATAGTAGTCATCAATATCCTTGCCATTATTATTATAATTACTCCTATCAGGACTTCTAAGATACCAATTTGATTTCAAGAACCTCCAGTGGTTAGGAAGTTAAATTATTCAAAATTATTCAGGAAGGCAGGGTGAATCACTAGTGAGTCAGTTGTATTTTATTCAATGATATGCATACTAGTGATGGTAAGATAGGCTTCTTTAAGCCATTTTACTATATAAAATGAATGTAAATTAAACAGAATCCTTTCCCAACTGCAGTCAGAAAACTGGTCTGAGAAACCTAATTTAGATGAGGTGTGTGAAACCTAAATCACTCACGGAGCACTACAGAATGAGTTTTTTATTTGTTAATGTTGACATAGGTCTCCATAAGCAATTGATAGCTTTCAATAGTGCTTAAAAAATAAAATCTCCATAAAATAATTTTTTGCCACTGGTGCTGTCATTGTTGCCATTGTTCTTTTAAATGTCATCTATCTCTCTTTTATCACACAAAATATTCAAATCACTTGAAACAGCTATCTACCCACTTGCATCTTGTATAAATAGTACTATAACAGAGATGGCTTAAGAGCCTATCTGATAAAACCATAAATCCCAAAATTCCAACCATATTCTAATTTCAGTGTTGGAATGAAGTCACATGAGGAATTAGAAAAACTTTCACAAAGTGATGAATACATTGCATTTTCTAACATTTTCCACCTTTCTTATTCCCTTGACTCTTTCTGAAAGCATATCTAACAGCAAATATTTATATGAAGTCCTTTGTGTAAAATAAATTAATAAAAGTTCAAGGTCAGTAAATATTTGTTAAGTTTGCTAAATCAGTATCTAAATAATTTGCCCCATCCTTTCAAGATGTCAAATGTCGTGTTTCTTCATTTGAATGATTTGATCTAAGAGAAATGGCTTGGAAAAGCAGCATTAGAAGTGTCAGGTTTTATAACAAACCATGTGGGTGGAAGGTTTTGTTGGGTTGGTTTTTTTTTTTTTTGGCTGACAGCAAACAAGTCTATCTGAAAACATACTAAGCTCCAGCAGGTGCCCAGAGCTAATTTGGTTTGGAACTATTTTTAAAAAGCACTAGCTAAGTTTTATAACAAGTCATACTGAATGGCTATATTGTCTTTCTGTTTTCCTGCAATCCAGGAGCCAGTTTTTAAAATGTGACTCTAAACATAAGGTCACAAATTGTCCCTATACTCAGCAGATCTAAAATACCCGGATTCTTAAACCTTCTCATAGATCCCCAGAAACAAAATACTTAGAGGTTTGCACTTAAGTTTCTGCTCAATACATTCCTTCATGAGTTCTCTGCATGGTCTATCAGAAGCTTTCATTTAAATCTAGTGAGTTTCCATAAATGGACCTTGAACAATTATCAGAATACTATAAGAAAGGGATTGGCAGTAGTTAGAAACTGCCTGGGGCGGGGGGGGGGATTGGCAGTAGTGGGCAACTGTGAAGGGAGTGGGCACACCTCATCAACAAGGCTACCTGCATAATGAACATTTGCAGACCTAACCCTGAATTGTATCCCACATCTTCAAAATTAAAAAATTGTAAAAAAATAAATAAATAAATCTAGTGAGTTTTAGCTCTGGCCAGCAAGAATGATGTGAAATGCTTCCCAACAGGCAGACGCAGCCAGATTTGTGGACTCAGCCGCCTGCTGATGGCATGTGTTTTGGCTTCAGGCTATCACGATGGATGTTTACTGCCCCTATGGAATCTCATGGCAGTCCTGTCAATTGGCATTCTTTTCCTAATACTCCTGGATTAAACACCCACTTAGGTGTGGTGTCTGAAAAACCTTCAGCTTTGAATCTCTGATACATGCATTTAGCCTGGACTTTCCTTTCTCAAATACAGAAGTCCCATTTGGATTAAGATATAAAGATTGGATTTTTTTATTTGTTTTTTTGTTTTATCTCTGTATACCCAAGCTGAGAAGTCACTAACATACTGCCTAAAGTCAAAAAAGATATTTACTCTACTGTCGAGGCAGCAGGTATCATGTAGAGAACAAGAGTTTTAGAGTCAGCTTGACCTGGATTTGAATTCCACTAAGGCCAGGTGGTAGTGTGCAATCTTAGACAAGTTACTTAACCTCTCTGAGTAAAGCAAGGATAATAATACCCACTTCTCAGGATTGTTATGAAGATTAAATGTGATTATATTTGTAACATGAAGTCAAGTTCATGACAAACACTCAATGAACTCTAGTTTTTTTCCAATTGCCTTTCCTTAACAACAAACAACCCAAATCCACTTTGTGTTCATTGTACCATCAGAACCTCTCGAGTTGATGATACACTAAATATACCTTCTTATCTGATGCTCATGGTAGCCCTGGAACATGAGAGTGGCAGCGATTATTAGCCTCCTTTTTGAGATCAGGAAACAGAGGTACAAATAGGTGAAGTCATTTTTCCAAAGCCTAATAGAAAATAAGCAGAGAGCCCAGACTAAAACCTGGGTCATTGAACCCTAATTGCAAGTCTTTTTCTCCAATTTTATCACTTGCCATTTAATTTTGTTCAACAACATTCTGAATTATTTAAGTGAAAACCTTCTCTAGGTAGTCTCTGGTCTTGGCTGACTTAGTAAATAAAATTATGAGAATCGTAAGACATCAGAGCCGTGTCCACTCTGGCCCAGTGTCTGTCCCCGACAGTGCAGCCAAGGATCACACTGTGGGAGGACATGGTTGCCTTCCGTGCTGTTAACTTCAAAAGGCTGGAGTATTAGGGCCAGAGAGGGCCATGAAGGGGGAGTGGTGGCCTAAAGCCAAGGTCAAGAAGTGATGAGTTCAATTTTGACATTTTGAGGTTGAAGAAACAATAGGTCGGCTCTCTTGTTCTCATGCCCACTCCACCCTCATTCAAAGGGTTTTGCTCAGGAACACGCATGCAGCCCTCTCAGCTGCCCGGGGGGCGGGGGTACAGAGATGTGTTATCAGGTTGGCTGTCGGGCTTGTACTCCAGGCTCTTGAAACTTACTTTCCATCTACATGGTATCAAAAAAGCTGCTTTGTGTCAGTGTAAACTTTAAAAAAAATCAAACTTGGAGTTTTCTTGCTTCACTTGACCTTCACAATCACATTGTGCTATAGACAAAACTGGGATTGTTTTTATAAGGAGTCTGAGGCTCAGACATGTCAGCTGGTAGGAGGTGGCACCAGAAGGGGGACCCAGGCCATCTAATTCCTCAACCCAAACTCTTTGTCCCACCTCATGGCCTCCTATGGTAGCCATGGGAACACAGTCACTCTCCTCAGAGTCTCCCGCTACGAAGCATAAAAGGGATTCTGTAAACATTTGCTGAATGGATGGCTCAACAGAGGGATAATGAGGAGCTGTGTGTTCCAGTTTTCTACCCATTCTGCATCTCTCGTATTATAAATGAAACTCCCAGGAAATTCAGCTGAAATAATCAACCAGTTTTTGTCCCATCGTGCCAGTTTGTCGTGTTGCCACAAGCTAAAGCAGTAACTGATCCAGGTCAAATCAGCCAGAACACTCCTGTGAGAGATTCTGGATCCAAGAAGGTCTCATGAAGTAGTCTGAAAGAACAAAGAAAAAGCCACAAAATTAATCTTTGCTTGGTAGGCACTTCCAGTTCTCAGTATCTCTGCTGCTGATCTATGAGAATTTACAAATGTGATTTTAGAGCATGAGTGCAATGAAATTGTTTGCTCAGCTCAGATAGAAGTCAAGCTCATCATGCCTGAAAAGTTGGAACACGAAGCATTAAAGAAAGCAAAATTATGGGATGCCTGAGAAAGCAATAGAAAGAGAAAAGTGGAGAGACAGAAAATAGACTACAGGAATACTCCAATGATGACAAAGAGTGACGTGGCAAGTTTTAGTTAATGCGTCTGTTGAAACTCGGTCAGCAAAAAACCCCTCAGCTCAAATACAATTCTCCTTCCTCAAGAGTCCCTTGACTAGTTCACGTTATTATTGCTTGAAACAGATAAGTCAGTGGGCCAGGTTCTCCTTTGTCAAAACATTTTTGATCACTTAGAAGATTAGCAACAGGCTGGCTCTCCACAGTTGGATTGATGGTCACTCGAGCACTTGCTTATAATGCTTCTTATTCCAGTGTGGCAAGATAGCCTTACAAAACCAAACTTTCCTGTTACCTGATAGCATTTCTGTTCCAGATTTTAATCTAAATTCAGAAACACCGAGGAGCAAAACCTTTGATAGTAAAGTTAAAGACATCTATGAAGTGTGAGGAAGAGAAATATATGGAAGGTTTAGAGCCTAGAAAAAATGTTCCTTGTCTTCCTCATCTTTTCTTGTTTTGTTTTGTTTTTAATATATTTGGGGGTAGAAGTGCAGATTTCTTACACAAATATATTGTGTAGCCTCATCTTCCTAGCTGTAACTGAAGAAGATATTAACCTTTGTATCCATCCCCATGAAGGGGTAAGTATAGTGCATCAGATCATTTGAAAGTGTTCCCCCTCGGGCTGAATTAAAAAAAACGTGATGCATATACACAATGGAATATTACGCAGCCACGCAGCCATTAAGAAGCACAAAATCATGAATTCCGCAGCAACCTGGATAGAATAGAGTTTATAATACTGAGTGATCTTTCACAGAACCAAAGACCTGAGTACCACATGTTCTCACTCATAAGTGAACCTTAAACAACTACCGTAATACTTAAGAAAAGGATGGACAGTAGCGAGAAACTATGGGGGGGAGGGCAGGGAGGTGGGATTAATGGTAGTCAATATCTGCCTGGGGAAGGGGGGGCACATCTCATCAAGAAGGGTACCTACACAATGAATATTTGTATACCTAACCCTTAATTGAACCCACAATTTTAAAATAATTTTTTTTAAAAATCCGGAAATAGGATAGAAAAAATGCATTAAAATATGGGGAAAAATGCAATGATATAATGAATCTTAGCTTAATAACATGCTAACTTAAAGATTATCTTTGGTCAGTGTAGGCATGCAGGCTTACTTTATAAAAAATATATAATATTCATAACTAAAATACAATATTTAAAATCATTCATAATGCAAAGGACTAAAAAGAAATCCTGATATTGTTCTGCTTTTTCTGAATAGTTGTGTTCCTTATGAGAGTAAATAAGAATGGATTCTGAAAATCAAAATCAATGATGTTTTGAAATCACTAACATAAGTTACTAGTAAAACTAATCCTGTGGTATGGTCTTTTGTTAATTAAAAATCTCCAGTAATGTTAATAATTTTCCATTGATTTATCTTTTTATCATTTAATATTTTAAAGCATATATTTACTTAAAGCAGGAAGCTTGAAAAATATAGTAAAAAGGTATATACATATTTTAAATCAATCATTATAATATATAAAACCAACTATTCAGGAAAAAATCAGGTATAAATTTGTTTCATTTCTTCTGAAAATGTATTGACAAATTATATCAAGCCACCTGTACTTTAAACAAATTATAGATTTTTATGAATTAGATTAGCCTTTTTATATTACCCTTAGATGATTCTATAATTGTTAATTCAGTTCAAAACTTTTATCACTGATACTTCTGGTATAGCTCCCTTTTCTCCACAGCATTTCTTGGAAAAAAAATTTTGTGGGACCCTTAGAGGTTACGCAGTAGTAGTTGAAGAACTACTTACATTCCCCATAATAATACTTTTGATGTCCACAAGTCTTATGAAGTGGAAATGAGTGATTATAACAATGCTGTAAGGTCAATATACAAAAGTCCATCACTTTCCTATATATAGTATCTCTCCCATATCACTAGGGAAATATTCCAAGATTCCCAGTGGATGCCTGGAACCACAGATAGTACCGAATGTTATATATACTATATTTTTCCCCATATATACATACCTATGTATGTATGTATTATAAATTAGGTACATTAAATGATTAACAACAGAAACTAATAACAAAACAGGACAATTATAACAATATGCTATATTAAAAGATACATGAATGAAGTTTCTCTCTCTCTTTCTCTCCCTTCTCTCTCTCTCTCTCTCTCTCTCTCTCTCTCTCTCTCTCCCCCCGCCCCAAAAATATCTTATGGTACTGTATGCACTCACCCTTCTTGTTCTTATGATGATATGAGATAGAAAATGCCTGTGAGAGAAGCTGAGGTGAGGTAAATGACATAGGTATTGCAATGTAGAATTCGGCTACTATTTACCTTCTGATAGTACATCAGAAGAAGGATCATCTGCTTTGGGTGATCCTATATAATCAAGCCATGACGATGTCAATGGCTGAATGTCAAAAGCAGACAATGTTTATAGCTAAGGGCAAGTAGTGTATATAGTGTGAATACGCTGGACAAAAGAATGATTCACATCCCAGTTGGACAGAGTAGGATGGTGCAAGATTTCCTCATGCTACACATAAAAGCATGCAATTTAAAAGCTAAATGTGCTGTTTACTTGTTTATTGTTTATTTTTGGAATTTTCCATTTAATATTTACAGTCCTCCATTGACTACCAGTAACTGAAATCATGAAGGACGACCACAGATGAGAGGGGACTACAGTATCAGCAATGAACAACTAAAATCTGAGATGTGAAACGCAACATAATTTATATTAATATCCCACCAAACACAGTAAATATAAATCCAACAAAATACGTATAAGATATATATGACAAAAACTACAAAACTTTGATGGAATAATACAAGAGCTAAACAAATGGAGAGATATTTCATGTCCATGGATAGGAAGACAATATTGTCAACATATTAGTTCTTCTGGACATTTAATGACATCCAGTTCCAATAACAGCACAAAAGCAAGCTGAATTCAGTCCCCCTCAGAGAAAACCAAAAATAAATATGCAAAGGCAATATCCCAGAACTCAAATAGGAGGATGAGACCATTCCCCAAACTACAGAGAAGTGAACAAACTCCGAACAGACACTAAGAGAATTAGACTTTCACATCCATAACACCCCTTGCCACAATCTGCCAGCATTAAGTGCACAAAAAATTTCCCCGACTGTTTCTACACTGATAAAAGTGAGATTGAGGTAAACAACCAGCTTCCTCATCACCTTGGGTTCCCAGGCAGGAGACCTGCCTTAATCCATGGGAAGCATCAAGAGTACCTGAAACACCCCCAAGAGAAGTCAGAGACAAAATAGGGAAGTGGAATTACCATTCCCAGCCCTGGAAACTCTGCTCTGTAACTTAGCCAAAGGAGACCAGATCAGAGTGACTGCTCAGCAGCATAATGCTGCAACAGGTCCATTCCACAGGTCCCCTAGGTATGAACTCTAGCCAGCCTTCCCAATCTACTAAGACAGGGATACCCAACTCCCAAATTACAGACTGGTAATGGTTTGGGGCCCATCAGTAACCAGGCCACAGAGCAGGAGGCGAGCAGTGAGTGAAGCTTCATCTGTATTTACAGCTGCTCCCCATCCATGCCTTACGGTCTGAGCTCTGCCTCCTGTCAAATCAGTGGCAGCCTTAAACCCTCATAGAAGTGTGAACCCTATTGTGAATTGTGCATGTGAGGGATCTAGAAATAAGGTGCACAAAAAATATAATGCTTTGAATAATTCCAAAATCATCCCTCCACCCCATCCGCAGAAAAATTGTCTTCCACAAAACCAGTCCCTGATGCCAAAAAAGGTTGGGGACTGCTATACTAGGATAACCTCTATGTACCTCCCCCTTTCTGGACAGAAAGCACTCAACTTTAATAGAACAAAGGCAAACTTGGGCATAAGGCACCATCTAGTGTCAAAAAGGAGGCAGCAACCTAGTGGAAAGAAAAAAATAAACAGGTAATTTACAAAAAAGACAAAACAAACATGCCCAATAAAAGCCAAAAAACGCCAAACAAAGAAGACTGGAATAAATAATCTGTCAATGAAAATACATAGACATTCACAAGAAACAATAGCAAATAGGTTCATGTCCTCCCAAACAGAAAAAGCAGGAACCAGTGACTGACCCTAATGAAACAGCGATATGTAAACCCTCTGACCAAGAATTCAAAATAGCAGTTTTAAGGAAATTCAGTGATCTCCAAGATAATACAGAAAAGCAATTTACAAATGTATCAAAGAAATTCAACAGAGATTAAAATAACAAAAAAAATCAAATCTGGGACTAAGAAATACATTTACTAAACGTATATATATATGTGTGTGTGTGTGTGTGTGTGTGTGTGATATACAATCCACTCATAATTCTACATATATATATATATATATATATATATTAGAGGCTCTCAAAAGGAGAACAAATCAAGCACAGGAAAGGATCAATGATCTTGAAGACAGGCTATTTGAAAATAAACAGAGGGGAAAAAAATAATAATAGAAAGAAATGAATACCCCCATAAGATATGGAAAATTATCTCATAAGACCAAATCTAGGAATTATTGGTGTTCAAGGGGAAGTGAACAAGATCAAGTGGTAGAAAGCTTATTCAAAGAAATAATAACAGAGGCACAAGAATGTTAAAGAACACAAAACAGATTCTACCCAAATAAGACTATTCCAAGGCATATAATAATCAAACTCTCAAAGATAAATGACAAAGAGAAGATTCAAAAAGCAGCAAGATAAAAAAAAGCAAATAACATATAAAAGAACTCTGATTTGTCTGGCAACAGACATCTCAATGGAAACCATACAGGCCAGGAGGGAGAGAAATGACATCTTCGAAAGTGTTGAAAGAAAGAAAACTATAATACAAGAATACCTTATCCAGGAAAACTATCCTTCAAATATGAAAGAGAGATAAAGTTAGTCACAGACAAACAAAAGCTCAGATCCATCTTACAAGAAATGCTAAAATTCAAGCAATGCTAAATTTCTTCGATCTGCAAGAAAAAAATGATAATATGCAAAAAGAAAGAAAGGGAGGAAGGAAGGAAAGAAGGAAGGAAAGAGAAAAACATGTAAAGGTACAAAACCCACTGGCAAAATTAAGTACATGAACAAACCCACAGTACTCTAATACTTTAATTGTGATATACAATCCACTCATAATTCTAGTATGAAGCCCAAAAGACAAATCTACCCAAAACAGTAATAGCTATAACAATCTGTTAAGAGATAAGCAATTGAGACAACATAAAGTCAAAATGTCAGGGGCAGTGGACCAGAGTTGAAGTAGAATATTTGTTTTCATTATTTTTTTGTTTCTAGTTTTCATGGTGATCTATAAGTTGTTATCTTTTCAAAATAACTTGTTTTATCTATAAGAAGTTTTTTGTAAACCTCATGGACACCACAATGCCTTAGAATACCTTAGTTAAAAACAAAAAGCAATGATTTATATCATACTACCAGTGAAAATCACTTAACCATAAAGGAAGACAGTAAGAAAGAAAGAGAGAGAGAAGTTACAAAACACACACACACATACACACACACACACACACGGCCAGGCTCGGTGGCTCAGCCTGTAATCCCAGCACTTTGGGAGGCCAAGGCAAGTGGACTGCCTGAGTCTACAGGTTCGAGACCAGCACAGGTAACCTGACAAGACCTTGTTTCTAAAATAAATAAAAAATTAGCCGGGCATGGCAGCGCACTCCTGTAGTTCTGGCTATTTGGAAGGCTGAGGCAGAAGGATTGCCAGAACCCAGCTGATCGACGCTGGGGTGGCCATGAGTGTGCCACTGAATTCCAGCCTGTGCGACAGAGTGAGACTTCAACTTAACACACACACACATATCATTAATCAGAACACTAACACCACCAAATGCTGGTACGGATGTGGAGCAAAGGAGCACTCATTCATTGCTGGTGGGAATAAAATGGTACAGTTACTTTGGAAGATAGTTTGACAGTTTCTTTCAAAACTAAACATACTTAGTATATGATCCAGCAATCATATTCCCTGGTATTTACCAAAAGGAGTTGAAAATTTATGTCCTCACAAAAACCTGCACATAAATGTTTATAACAGCTTTTTCATAACTGTCAAAACGTGGAAGAAACCAAGATGTTCCAGGTGAATGGATAATAAACTATGGTACATCTAGAAAATGAATTATTAGGTGATAAAAAAGGAATGAGTGATTAAATCATAAAAAGACATGAAGGAAACTTAAATGCATATTACTAAGTGAAAGAAGCCAATATGAAAAGGCTAAGTACTGTGATTCCAACTGTATGACACTCTAGAAAAGGCAACTATGGAGCTGGTAAAAAGATTAGCGGTTGCCAGAGGTTGGGGGGTGGGAAGAATGAATAGGGGGAGCACAGAGGAGTTTTAGGGCACTGAAACTATTTGTATGATACTATAAGGGTAGATACATGCCATTGTAAATGTGTCCAAATCCATAAACTATATAACACCAAGCATGAATCTTAATATAAAACTATGACTTTTAGGTGATAATGATGTATCAACATAAGTTCATCAACTGTAAAAGATATACCACTCTGGTCAGGGATGTTGACAATGAAGAAGGCTATGCATGTATAGCAGCCTGGGGTACAACCGTGAGAAATTTCTGTATCCATCATGGATTTTGCTGTAAACCTAAAACTGCTCTAATAAAATAAAGTTTGTATTTAAAAATCCATAACAATGAAAATGCATAAAAGTCTGGTAGTTTGCTATAAACATCACTTCATTGCTTGTAAAAATGGGTACTCTCATTTAGAAGATAGTAAAGACAGTGATATGCATTATCCCTCACTATTACTTACAGAATAATTATTGAACTGCATACTAACACTGTATGATTTATAACACAACTTGAGGTAATTTCACTGAAAACAGTGAAGATCATGCAAGTGAATACCTTCATTCATATACGCAACAAATACTACTGAACAACTCCTGTGTGTCAGGTGCTATTCTTTGTGTTAGATATACACCAAGTATAAAACATACAAAAAAATCCCTACTTTCATGGAATGAAAACAGAAAACAAATAAAGTAATTAGTTGAAATACATCCTCTAGTAGAAACTAGTAAGTGCTATGAATAAAAAGCAAAACAAGAAAGGCAACCACAGTGCCAGAGTAGATGGTATTATTTGAAACAGGGTCCTCTGAGGAAGTCACTCTGAGGTGACACTGAAGCAAGGAAAGCCAGCCTTGTTAATATCCAGGAGAAGAGTTTCCCAGGCAAAGGGAGTAGCAAAAGCATAGATTTCAAGTTGAAAATATACCTGTTGTGATTAAGAAATAGAAAGAAGACTGACAAATAGGTGCTGCAAAGTTAGTGAGTCCAAAAAAAGTAATGGATAGCTATATAAGGTCTAGTTGGCTACAGAAGACTTTGATTTTTACTCTGAATGGGTTCAGGAAACAATAGAGCTTCTAAATTTAAAAACGACATCATCTGACACTTTAAAAGATTTCTGTGGATACTATGGTGAAATTAATCTGTTGGAAGGTAAGAGCAGAGAAGAGAAACCATTCCAGAGAGTACCATAATAACTCAGAGGAAAGACAAAGGTGCCTGGAGTATGGTGATAAAGTGGAGGTGATAGAGGGCAAATAGATTCCAGATATTTTTAAAAAAACAGAGCCAATGGAATCTGCTAGCAAACTCTTTGGGGCTGTAAGAGTTCAAAGAAGTTAGGAATCACACCTAAGATTTTTTTTTTTTTTTTGAGTTGGAGTCTCACTGTCGCCCAGAGTGGAGTGCAGTGGCCACTCCTGGCCACCGCAGCCTTGACCTGCTGGGCTCCAGCGATCCTTCTGTCTCAGCCTTCCGAGTAGCCGGAATTACAGGCGTGCGCTACTACGCCTGGCTGATTTTTTTGATTTATTGTAGAGATGAGGTCTCGCCAAGTTGCCCAGGAGGGTCTCGAACCCCCGGGCTCAAGCAATCCATTCACCTCAGCCTCCCAAAGGGGCGGGATTATAGGCTGAGCCACCGAGCCCGGCTACACCTAAAATTTTTTACCTGGGCAACTGAAAGGATGATGAAGATGGAATTATATTTACTAAGAAAGGTACAACTAAAGAAGAAATCATTTTGTTGGAGAATCAGGAGTTAATTTTAGACCAATTAAATATCCAAGTTAAGATGTCAATCAAGCAGTTGGTTAATCAGTTCTGGATTTGAGGGGTGAGATCCAGGGTGAATTTATGAGGGGAGAGCCCCCAAAATGGAATTTATTTATAAAAAATTTTATATTTATTCTTACGTGTTTAAACTTCAGTCACCTTCAAAGTACTCTCTGTTTGAGGCAATACACCTATCGAAACACTTTTTCCACTGCTCAAAACATGTTTTCAACTTGTCAATTTTGATGCCCTTTAATGCTTCTGCCATTTTTTTGTTTCACCTCTTCCACATGGGCGAAATGTTTCCCTTTGAAGACTTTTTTCATCCAAAAAAAAGTCACTTGGGTGTGAAATCAAGTGAATAGGGAGGGTGGCAGATAGGGATCATGTTGTCTTACATAATTCTGGGTTTTTTGAGGTCTCCCTTTATATTATTTTGGAGTTAGCAAAAAGAATCTGAAGTCAGAGTTTAGATGACATTACTAAGGGAGTAAACAGAAAAGAAGAGCAAGAATTGATTCCTGAGGTAGTCCAACACCAAAAGGTTAAATAGATAAGGAGCAACCAGTAAAAAAGATCAAGCAGCAGCAGCCAGTGTGATTGGAAGAAAACCAAGTGAAGAAAGTGTTTCAGGGAGAGAAGAGGGATGATATGTGGCCAATGTTGCTGATATGAAAGAAAAAAAAAGATAAGGACTGACAAGTGACTGCTGGCTTTAGCATCAAGGACAGCACTAATAACCTCAAAAAAAGCATATCAAAACTTCACCTCATTTTAAATATGTTCATTTTTCCTATATCTTATAACTCAGGAGCTATATACCAACAAAAAAATCCATGGCAGAATAGAGAAAAGTTACAGGTAGGTAATAGTGAGTAAAAGGGCATCTGACTTTCTTCTGGGCCAGTATTTACCAAACAGTATTCTGTGAAATCTTAGTTCCTCAGGATAGTAATAGATTCTACATAATTCTTTGGTAAAGTTTGGGAAACAACAACTAAGCAAAATGTAAAGTGCTTTCTTTACTCATCGACTTCTCTGCATTAATACACTATAGTATACACTGTAAATCTCCAAACACGGAGTATACTAATAAACAATATTTTGTGAACTATTTGAAAACAGAAATCCTTTTTATGCAAAACACCTTCTGGTAATGAAAAAAACTTTGGAAATGTTGCCCTGGGCCTCATAACTAATTCTATTCCTTGAACAACAACAAAATAAATAAAAATTCTATTAATGTTTAAGCTAATCTTTGTAAACTGAATTTTTTCAATACTTTCTAAAATTTACCCTAAATTTACACCAATAATGTGCCAAGTCCTTAAATACAATCCTCTTTCAGGAATCTTTATACAGGACTCCTCTCTTCCCTTTTCACTTTTCAAACTTAGAGATGCCTCTCTATACTATATTCCATATTATCACTGCAATTTTAATAAAGTCCATTTATTTACCATAATATATCTAAAATATTATCATTTTAGATGCAATCAATATAAAAATGATTAATGAGATATTTTACACTCTTCTGTTTTCATAGTAGGTATCAGAAATTCAGTGTATACTAGGTATAGAAGGGACATACCTCAAATCAGTAAGCGCCATCTATGATAAACCCACAGCTAACATATTGCTAAATGAACAGAAACTGGAAACATTTCCCCTGAAAACTGGAACAAGACAAAGCTGCCCACTCTCACCCTTCTTGTTCAACATTGTGTTGGAAGTCCTAGCTCAGGCAATTAGACAAGAGAAGGATATCTGGGATATACAAATAGGAAAAGAGGAAGTCAAGTTATCCCTCTTTGCTAATGATATGATCCTAGGCCTTGAAAATCCAAGAGAATCTATCAAAAACCTGCTTGCACTGATAAGGGACTTTGGCAAAGTCTCAGGGTACAAAATAAATGTGCAAAAGACAGTTGCATTCCTACACACCAACAAACAAGCAGGCAGAGACCCAAATAAAAAGCACAATCCCATTCACAATAGCCACAAAAAAAAAAAGAAAAGAAATACTTCAGCATCTTCCTAACCAGAGAAGTGAAAGACCTTTCCAATGAGAACTACAAAACACTGCTCAAAAAAATCCAAGAAGACACAAACAAAAGGAAAAATATTCCATGCTCATGGATGGGAAGAATCAATACTGTTCAAATGTTCATCTTACTAAAGGTAATCTACAGATTCAACACAATACCCATTAAATCACCAACATCATTCTTCTCAGACCTAGAAATGACAATACAGAAATTCATAGGGAAACATAAACAACCATGAATAGCCAAAACAATCCTTAGCAAAAGAAACAAAGCAGGAGGTATCACACTTCCAGACTTCAAACTTTATTATAAGGCTACAGTAATCAAAACAGCTTGGTACTGGCACAAGAACAGGCATATATACCAATGGAACAGGATAGAGATTCCAGAAGCAAAGCCTCAATTTCTCAACCAACTCATCTTTGACGAAGCCTAGAACAACCACTGGGGAGAGGAAAACCTGTTCAGTAAATGGTGCTGTGAAACTGGCTGATCACATGCAGAAGATTGAAACAGGACCTCTACCTATCACCATACACAAAAATTATCTCTATATGGATCAAAGACCTAAACGTAAAACCTCAAACTATAAGAATCTTAGAAAATGCAGGAGACACCCTTAAAGAAATTGGAACTGGCAACCAATTGCTGATCAGAACCCTAAGTACCCATACCATAAGCAATAAGATAGACAAATAGGACCTCATCAAACTGACAAGCTTCTGCAAGGCAAAAGAAACCATCAAGAGACCAGTGAGACAGCCCACAGAATGGGAAAAAATATTTGCCAACTGTATATCTGACGAAAGCCTAACATCTAGGATCTACAAGGAACTCAATCGCTCCAAAAGGAAAAAAAACAGCCCCATTAATAGACACTTCTCAAAAGAAGATATACGGGCACCAACAGACACATGAAAAAGTGCTCAGCATCACTCATCATCAGAGAAATGCAAATCAAAACCACATTGAAATACCACCTAACCCCAGTAAGAATGGCCATCATTAATAAAACAAATAGCAACAGATGCTGGTGAGGATGTGGAGGAAAAGGAACACTTCTACACTGCTGGTGGGAATGCAAAGTAGTGCAACCTCTTTGGAAGACAGTGTGTCGATTTCTGAAAGAAATAGAAATTGAAATTGACCTTCCATATGACACAGCAATTCCCCTATTGGGAATATACCCAGAGGAACTCAAATCATTCTACAAAAAAATACCTGCATACATATGTTTGTTGCAGCTCTATTCACAATAGCAAAAACATGGAACCAACCATGCTGTCCATTGAACCTGGAATAGATTAAAAAAATGTGGTACATATACACAATGGAATATTATGCAGTCATAAAGGACAGACATATGGACTTCGCAGCAACTTGGATAGATTTAGAGTCAATCATACTCAGTGAGCTATCACAGAAACAAAGAACAGAGTACCATATGATCTCACTCATAAGCAGACCTTGAACAATTATCATAATATTATAAGAAAGGGACTGGCAGTAGTGGGAAACTGCTAGGGAAGGGGTGGGCGTGGAATTGGCAGTTAAGGGAAACTGCTAGGAGAGGGAGGGGCACACCTCATCAACAAGGGTACATTTGTATACCTAACTCTGAATTGTACTCCCATCTTTAAAAGAAAAAAAAAGGAATACAGTGTATATATTAAATTTATAACACACCTCAATTCATACCAACCACATTTTAAGCGCTCAATATTGTATTATCCCTCTCTTATGACTTCCCTCCTCCCACCCATTACTTTGTAAACAATTATTTTATTAAACTTTCCCTAAATTACTCAATTGGTTGTCTCAACTATTTTTTGCCAGTATGAAACTGATACACATGGGGAAATCTTTGATATAATGTTCAAGAAAAAGCAGTATGCGAAATTGTACAATTACAGTATGTTCTCAACTACATGAATAATGCACATAATATAAGAAACTGGAAGGAAATACCACAAAATGTTAAACTAAAATGATGGCATTATGAGTGATTGTTTTTTGTTTCTTGACACTTTTCTGTAATCTCTAAATTGTATTAAACTCATAAAAATAATTTAAATGTCAAAATAAAAATGCAATATAATACTTAACAGAACTGATAAGTGAAGCATAACCAACAGGGATTGACTATTTGTTCTCAACTTCTTACAACAGAATGCACTAAAAATAACCTATGAAAACAAAATTGAAATCATTCCAATATTTAGGATATAAACAGAGTGTCAAATAAACTGAAAAGGCAAAGGCAACAAAAACAAAAATAAATAAGTGGGGCTTAATTAAACTAAAAAGCTTCTGCACAGCAGAAGAAATACTAAACAGAGCAAACAGGCAACCTACAAAATGGGAGAAAATATTCACAAACTATATATCAGACAAAGGACCAATATCCAGAATATATAAAGAATTCCAACAAATCAGCAAGAAAAAACAAATAATCCCATTAAAGAGTGGGCAATCTACATGAACAGGCATCTCTCAAGACAACATACAAATGGCCAACAAACACATGAAAAAAATGCTCAACATCACTCATCATCAGGGAAATGCAAATTAAAACCACTATGAGGTATCATCTTCCATTCGTCAGAATGGCCATTATTAACAAATCAAAAAACAGTAGAGGTATGGATGCTGTGAAAAGTGAACACTTAAACACTGTTGGTGGGAATCTAAATTAGTATAACCTCTATGGAGAGAGTTTTCAAAAAACCAAAGTAGATCTACCATTCCATCCAGCAATCCCAGTACTTGGTAACTACCCAAAAGAATGGAGGTCGGAAAAGACACCTGCACTTGCATGTTTACTGTGGCACAATTCACAATTGCAAAGATATGGACTCAGCCTAAATGCCTAACAACTTATCGATGGATATCAAAAATATGGTGTGTGTGTGTATATGTGTGTGTGTGTGTGTGTGTGTGTGTGTGCATGTGTATGTATGCGCATGTACACACCATGAAATACCATTCAGTCATAAAAAAGAACAAAATAATGTCTTTTGCAGCAACTTGGATGGAATTGGAGATCTTTACCCTAAGTAAAATAATGCTGGAACAGAAACCAAATATCTTATGTTAATAGAAGCTAAGCTAATGGTCTGCAAAGGTATACAGAATGGTATATTGTACACTGGAGACTCGGAAGAGGGAGGGTGAGAAGGGGAAAGAGATGAAAAATCACCTATCGGGTACAATGTGCACAAGTGGGGGTGACATACACCTAAAGCTCAGACTTCTTTACAACTATACAATGCTTCCATAAAACAAAAAACCATCTGTACCCCTAAAGCTATTGAAATAAACAATAATAATAAATCATTTATAGCAAATCTATACATTCCTCAGAAAAGGGAGCAAAACATTACAAAGCTCAAAGTATGTTGCTAATATATCAGGTTTTCAACACTCAAAATTCCCTTATTCCACAATATAGACCACATAGAAAAAAGTCAGGACATATGGTCCAATACAATGTGTGGACTAAAATTATAAAACAAATGTACACTGGATTTAAATGTGCAACATTTCTTGATTTTAGCTTCTTAATATGCATGGTAAAGAATTCCAGAGGTCTGTGGCATCAAAACAAAGAACATGGTTAACGTAAAGTAGGTTAACATGAAGAAAGAACAGCTAAATCCTAGGGCTTATTCTGCATTTTTCCTTGATTCTTTATCTTCTCTGACACCCAAAGAAACAAAGTCCATTGAGGGTTTGAGAAGGGTGGCATAAATGTCAGAATTCTACATAAACATTTTGTTCTTTGACTACTTGGCCTTGCCATCCTACCTACTCTTTTTTTTTTTTTAAGATGTGGGGTACAATTCAGGGTTACGTATACAAATGTTCATTATGCAGGTACCCTTGTTGATGAGGTATGCCCCACCCCCTCCCCTGGCAGTTTCCCACTACTGCCAATCCCATCCCCCCTTCCCGGGCAGTTTTCCACTACTGCAAATCCCTTTCTTATAGTATTATAAGTATTATAGTATTATGATAATTGTTCAAGGTCCGCTTATGAGTGAGAACACGGTACTCAGTTCTTTGTTTCTGTAATAGATCACTCAGTATTATAGACTCTAAGTTCATTTAAGTTGCTGCAAAGTTCATAATTTTATCCTTCTTTATGGCTGTGTTATATTCCATCATGTATATATACACATTGCTTTAAATCCAGTCCTCTTTCAATGGGCAGCACAGTTTGTTCCATGTTTTTTGCTATTGTGAATAGTGCTGCAATAAACATGCATGTGCAGGTATCTTTTTCATACCTACCTACTCTTAAAATAGATATTCCATAATACCTCTCTAAAATATTTCAACATCCTTTTGTTCCCTAGATCGGGGGTGTCCAACACCCGGGCTGCAGACTAGTACCAGCCTGTGGCCTGTTGGGAACAGGGCCACACAGCAGGAAGTAAGCTGTGCCTGACATTGTTTCATTCTTTTTATATAATCTATATATAATCTATTTAATCTTAATAAGAACATTTCCTAATTTTACATCTGATAAAACTGAGACTTTAAGAGATTAGTCACTTTTTAAAAATCACTTAACTAGAAGATAATTGTGGAACTAGGATTCAGAGGCCCAACTAATTCCAAAATCCATGATTTTAACTACTCTGATGACACTTCTCACTTTTGTATTAGACACAATTAAAAATTGTACCACATACCATCAAACCCTAGTTTGCTTACAAATTTACAGATTCATTGAACAATCCTGTTAATGGGATCCCAAATGCTCTGTCTCTGTGCCTACATGCTGATAAACAGGATTATTCAACTACTCCTCTTACATCAAATAATCTAATGGTCTATAAATTTTACAAACTTCAAATGAGAGTAAAAAGAATAATTTACAAATACTTACCAAAAACTGCAAAGTGTACTCCCAGTTCATTTAATATAGGAATCATATGCTTTCCTTTTGTTATTGTACTTAAAACTGAAGGATATAAGCAGTCAGCACTGAAAATCAAAAGTGGATTCAGGAAACTGAACTTTTTCACAGCTGTTGCAAATCTAAAAAATAATGACAATAATAATTTATGTGCTATAATTTTATGCCTTTATGAAAAACAAATAAAAAATTTTAAGTAGCACCATGATTTTTTCCTTAAAATTAGAATAAAAACTATGGTAAGTTTGAGAACAAAAATTTTTTTTAATAAGATCACTTTGTATAACCAACATACTTTACCTTTTAGCATATTTGCATTTTGAAAGGATAAGCTAAAAAACAAATTTCTTCACTCATATTTTCCATTTAAATATGAAGTGTTTTATACCACAGAAAATGTCCTCAAATTATAATTTGCAATCACTTAAGACACTTTAAAGCATATAAGAAAACTCCAACTATGTTACAAAATACAAATCCTTAAATATAAATTATGTTCCCTGGGAGCAAGATGAAAGAAAATTTTCCTAACGTCTTACTAGTTTTTTTGAAATTAAATTTATTGCATTAAGTTTGATACAAAATAATGCCTCTTTACAGCCTTATCATCTAATGTTTCAATGGTAAACAAATCTCCTCTACCTTATTACTGTACACTTTCTTCATCTTACTTCCTCCCCTTGCTTTTCATTGAAAATCTGAACGTCCCCCTGAGGAAAGTATTTACTATCTTGCCCTCTCTACTGGTCACCATCCATTCTCTAATTCCTCACAATGAACAGAATAGGGAGTGTGGGGCGTAGAGAGAAAAGAGGCAGATATACCTCAATGCTAATTTCAAACTGGAAAAAAATTCTCCTTTGTAAGCATCTGAGTACCTAAGTCCATCACATTCCATGCCAGGGGAAATAGAGGGACACATGAGGAGAGACCCAAATAAAACTGGAATTATTTTTTGGGGGCAGGCACCTTGTACTACAGGCTTCCCCTCACTAGGTGAGTCTTCTAGCAACCTATCAGCATTAGTGTACCAGCTGGCATTGTTGTGAGAGGCTTCGTTGGGCTTCAATTTTTTTTGGAGATTCTTTCAACATGTTTGCCCATTTCACCTGCCCACACAGTGCTGAGTATTCAGCAGTTTTTGACCAAAAAATGACATGACTCCCATGCTCCACCCTCCCTATTCATCAGATTTTACCCCAAGTGACTTTTTTTTAATTTCCCCAAATATAAAAAGGCGTCAAAGGGAAACATTTTGCCCATGTGGAAGAGGTGAAACAAAAAGTACTAAAAGGCATCAAAACTGACAAGTTCAAAAACTCTTCCAAGCAGTGAAAAAAAGCATCTCAATAGGGGCATTGCATCAGAGAGTACTTTGAAGGTGACTGAAGTTTAACCATGTAAGAATAAAATACACAATTTTTTATAAATAAATTCTAGGTTTTGGGGTCTACCCTCATATATCTTATAACAGCCTTAGCTTTGGGACCAACATGTATATTTTGAAAAATCTACCCAGGTGATTCTGATCTGCTGCTTTCTCCAATGAAATCCACTATTCACTTCCCCACAATCATGTGGTCTACACCTTTCCCTTTACTCCATATTCTGTTACCATCTTGGAGACTCTTAACACCTCGTAGAAGGCTTAGTTGGCGCTTCTATTTTAATGACCACCTATGGTCATTAAAGTCATCTTCAGTTCACTTCAGCAACTCATTGTTGTGACCACAACAGCTATCAAAAAGGGAAGGCCCGTTAAAGAGATACATAACTCCTCTCTTTCCAGCTTTATTTCCTCCTTCAAAATGCACTCTAGTCACCAGGACCTTGGAGAAGCTTTCCAAAATTTCCATTTCATATGTGTTATTCCTTCAAACCTAGAACACCCTTTCCAAAATCCAATCCAGGAAACTCTTACTTTTTCCCTAAAATTCCATTTAAGGCCTGCTAGCTCCAAGAAGAATCTCCTGATACCCTCGTGATATGGGTACTGCATTTAATCTATTTGCATGTTTTCTCCCAGTGCCCTAAGACTGTTTATCTTCTTTAGACAAATATTTTTGTTTTAGTCATTTCTAAATCCTCAGTGCTTTTATTTATATATTTATTTTTTAGGGACAGGATCTCGCTCTGCCTCCCAGGCTGGAGTGCAGTTCTGTAATCATGGCTCACCGCAGCCTTGAACTCCTGGGCTCAAGCAATCCTCCCACCTCAGCCTCCTCAGTAGCTAGGACTACAGATGCATGCCACCACACCTGGCTAACTTTTTGTTATTTTTGTAGAGACTGAGTCTCACTATGTGACCAGGCTGATTTCAATTCCCAAACTCAAGCAATCCTCCTGTCTCAGTCTCCCAAAATGGCCGAAATTAAAGTGCTTTTAAATTTGTGGAATGACTAGTGTTCAGTATGTTTGCAAAGAATATACCTTGAATTTACATTTGTCTGTTCCAAAACCTATCCACTCACATGTTCTCAACTACAGCCTATATTTTTATGTAATTCCCAAATCAAAATCTCAAATCAATTCCCAAATATTTAGTAAATACCAGGTATTGTACTATACAAAGCATAAGGAATACTATCTGAACTTGAGCTTAAAAAATCTAGCTGGGGACTAAGTGGAACTTCTAGTCTCAGGTAGAATGTAGCAAGTTGTAACAGATCATATTCCCACTTCTACAAACTAACACAAAATGTTTTATGACATCATTTCTCCAGTAGAAATTAGTCACCCACCAATCATGAGACTACAAAAAATTTCATTCTATCTTATAGAAGTTTCTTACCCTCCCAGACATCACCTGAATGTAGCAAACATATTGTGAGAAATCACAAAAACACTGTTGGTTTCTTCCTCTTTCCAGATAAGTCCTTCTTTGTGGACCTTCTTTGTGGACCTCTGCTCTCAAGATAAACTGCAATCAAAACTGACCCAGGTAATGTAACTGAAGTGGTCAGTCCTTCATCTCATCTGTATGATAAAGGAATAGGGAATTTATTTCTGGAAGAAGAAGGATCACCTAGAGCTTCCACAGTTCCTTTACATATAATATCTAACATGCAATAAAACATAACTAGACACATGAAAAAAGACAAAAACATAACCAATAATCAATATTTTTTAAAAATTGGAGATGCAGATGATCCAAATACTGGAGTTATAAAACAAGGGCTTTAAAATAATTGAAGTTAAAATGTTAAAGAAATTAGAAGCAAAGTGGACAGAATTAAGAGAGAAAAAATTTCAACCAAAATTTTAAAACTTCAAAATTATTATTTATTTTAGCAAAATATTCACAAGCACAGAGAAAAAAACAATGAGAAAAAACAGTATTAAAAATGTCTAACATGCAATAAAACATAACTAGACACATGAAAAGAGACAAAAACATAACCAATAATCAATATTTTTTAAAAATTGGAGACTTGCAGATGATCCAAATACTGGAGTTATAAAACAAGGGCTTTAAAATATGGGGAAGATTTTTTTAAAAAGAAGTCTAATATATACAATGTACAAGGAATTAGAATCTCAGGAGAGGAAAAAAAGAATGGATCAGAAACAACATGTAAAGAGATGCAACTAACAATTTCCAAGGCTGATAAGAAAAATCCACATATTCAAGAATCTCAGTAAACCACGAGAAGGACAAATAAAAAGAAAAACATACTTTGGCACATCATAGTCAACCTGCCAACAAAACAAAGACAAAGACAACAAATTTAAAGTAGGGCAATGGTGCTGGTGGTGCAACTGAAGCTGTGGAAGCCACAACACATTAGAATGACATTTTTTAGGTGCTGAAAACAACAACAAAAACTCCTAACCTAAAACTTTATAGTCAATAGTCAACAAAAAATTATCTAAAATTAAAGTGAAATAAGAATATTTATAGACCCAGACTGAGAAAATCTATTGCCATCCAACCTGTATTACCAGAAATATGACAAAACAATTACTCAGGCTAAAGAAATGATTCCAGGTAAATGCACTGAATTACAGGTAGAAATGAACAGCACTAGAAAAAGGTAAATATGAGGCTATTTATTTTCGAATTGACTGTTTTTTAAAATATTAATAATGTCATGTACATATTTGTAAGATAGGTAGAGGTAAAATATATGACATTAACAACATAAAGGACAGGAGGAAGGTAATTAAAGTACTGTAAGTTTCTCAAATTGTTCAGGAAGTAATAGATGCATTAATCTGAGGTAGACAATAATAAATTAAGTATACACACATTACATGTAAGTGAATTTAAACACTCCAATCAAGTAAGAGATATCCACGACTGAATTAAAACAAAAACAAAAAAAGATTACAAGAAATGTATTTTAAATATAAAAACATCACAAGTTGAAAGAAATAGTAAAGGATATGCTACACAAACACCAACTTTAAAAAGCTGATGTAGTTATATTAATATGAAATAGGCAGACCTTAAGGCAAAAAGTATTACTACAGATAAAAAGGTATGCTATTTAGTGATTAAAATGTTGACTTAACAGAAATATATAAAATCTTATATCTGTATGCACCTAACAACACTGCCTCAAGAACGGTAAAACATAAGCTGCCAGAGATAAAAGGGGAATTAAAGAAATTCATAATCATAGTTGTCATTTTTAAAGACCTCTCTCAGTATCTGAGGAATAAACAAAAATGTCAGTAAAAATATAAAATATCTGAAGAATATAATTAACCAACTTGACAAAACTAGAGAACACTATGTCCAACAAAATATAGTTATGTTTGACAGGACATAAATCAGTTACAAAATGAATCATAAAATAAGAATCAATCTGTGGGCTGTCTCCCCACTCTCTCAATGGTTTCTTTGGCTTTGCAGAAACTTGTCAGTATGATGAGGTCCCACTTGTCTATCTTATCTCTTATGGCTGGGCACCAAGGGTTTTGATCAGGAATTGAATGCCAGTTCCAATTTCCATAAGCATTTCTCCTGCATTTTTTACAGTTCTTACAGTTTGAGGTTTTATATTTAGGTCTTTCATCCACTTAGAGTTGATTTTTGTACGTAGTGATAGGTAGGAGTCCTTTTTCAATCTTCTGCATGAGGTCAGCCAGTTTTCCCCGCACTATTTACTGAATAGGTTCTCCTCTCCCCGGTGGTTGACGGTAAAGACTTTGTCAAAGATTAGTTGGTTGAGAAATTGATGTTTTGCTTCTGGAATCTCTATCCTGTTCCATTGGTCTATATACCTGTTCTTGTACCAATACCAGGTTGTTTTGATTACTGTAGCTTATAATAAAGCCTAAGTCTGGGAGTGTGATGCCTCCCACTTTGGTTTTTTTGTTTTGGTTTGATTTTTTGCTGAGGATTGTTTTGGCTATTCGTGGTTGTTTATGTTTCCATATGAATTCCACTGAGAAGGTGGGGAGACACCACACAGACTGGGAAAAAATATTTGCTAACTGTATATATGACAAAGGTCTAACATCTAGGATCTACAAGGAACTCAAATGTGTTGAAAAGAAAAAAACAAATAGCCCCATTACCAAATGGGCAAAAGTTATGAATAGACACTTCTCAAAAGAAGATATATGAGTAGCCAACAGATACATGAAAAAATGCTAAGCCTCACTAGTCATCAAAGACATGCAAATTAAAACCACACTGAGATACCAACTAATTCCAGTCAGGATGGCCATCATCAATAACTCAAAAACAACAGATGCTAGAGAGGATGTGACAAAAAGGGAACACTTCTACACTGTTGATAGGAGTGTAAACTAGTAAGGCCTCTGTGGAACACAGTGTGGCGATTCCTAAAAGGTGTAAAAATTGACCTCCCATATGACCCTGCAATTCTCCTACTGGGAATATACCTGGAGGAACTCAAATCACTCTATGAAAAAGATACCTGCACACACATATTTATTGCAGCATTACTCACAATAGCAAAAACATGGAACCAACTGTGCTGCCCATTAAAAGAGGACTGGATTAAAACAATGTGGTACATATACACAATGGAATATTATGCAGCCATAAAGAAGGACAAAATTATGAACTTCATAGTAACTTGAATTGACTTAGAGGCTATAATACTGAGTGATCTCTCACAGAAACAAAGAACTGAGTATCACATGTCCTCACACATAAGTAGACCTTGAACAACTATCGTAATACTATAAAAAAGGGATTGGCAGCAGTGAAGAACTGCGGAGGGGCACACCTCATCAACAAGGGTACCTGCATAATGAACATATATATACTTAGCCCTGAATTGTACCCCATATGTTTAAAATAAAAAATAAAAGAACCGGAAACTTCAAAGTTCTGTAACAAAGAGTATGCTCTCATACCATAATGAGATTAAGCAAGTACTCAACAATAAAAAGATACCTAAAAAGGCTCTAAATGTTTACAAATTAGGCAACACAAATCTATATGAGCTGGGGTCAAAGAAAAAAATCACAATGGAATTCTGAAGTAAACAATGATGAAAATACAACACATTTTTGGAATGGAATGGAATGGAGCTTTTGGAATGGAACTAAGGTGGTGCTTAGGTGGCAATTTACAGTTTAAAATGCATACAATAGAAAAGCAGAAAGACTGAAATATCTTCCCTCTCAAGAAAAGCTAGAAAACAAATAGCAAATTAAGCTGAAGTAAGGCAGAAAAAAGACCAAAAATATACAAAATAGAAAGCAAATATGCAACAATTTAAAAAGGCTAAAATTTGGTTCATTGGAAAACATAATAAAATTAATGCACCCTGGTAAGACTGATTGAGAAAAAAACAGAAATTATCAATAACAGAAATAAAAATAGGAATATCACTACAAATTTTAAAAAGCTAAAAGAAGGATACTATAAATATTGTCAATAAATTTTATAATTTAAGTAAAATAGACAAATTCCTTGAAAAATTCAACTTACAACACTGGCACAAAAATATATAAAAATATAAATTTTCCTGCATCTATTGAAGAAATTGAAACCATAGTTTAGAACTTTTCAACAACAACAAAAACTTCAGTCCTATATCTTCACTGGTGAATTCTTCCAAACATTTTTAAAAGGAAGTAATACTACTCTTACACAAACTCTTCCAGAGAAGACAAAAAAAGTAACACTTTCCAACTCATTTTATAGAGTCAGCATTATCTCAATACCAAAACCTGAAAGACATTATAAGAAAAGAAAATTATAAGCCAATATCGCTCATGAACATAGTCACAAAATTATTAAACAAGTTGTAGCAAACTGAATCTAGTATATATAAAAATAATAAGACATCATAATGAAGTAGGACTTATTCCAGGGATGCAAGAATGCTTCAACATTCAAAAATAAATATAACCTTATCACATTAACATAATAACAAAAATCACATTTCCTGTACCTATACCTATACCTGTACAGAAAAAGTATATAAAAAATTTCAATACCTATTCATGATTTTTTAAAAAAAGAATTATTAGTAAACTAGAAATAAAAGGGATTGGCGTAGAAAACATTTGGGGTAGAAACTGACCATATAAATTTTCAAATAAAATTTGTATTTGTATGGAAGTGCAAAAGTCCTAGAATAGACAGGTAAATACTGAAGAACAAGAAAATGGAGGACCTATATGGCTAAGCATCAAGACTTCATATAAAGTTAAGGTAATTAAGACAGTATAGCATTGTCTTAAGTTAATGAAAGAGAACAGACTACAGAATTAGACACAAATACATAGTCACTTGATTATTACAAAGGCACCCCTGCAATTCAGGGGAAAAAAGGAGAGTCTTTTCAGTAAAGGTACTGGTACAATATAAACATACAAATATGAATATACCTATAAATATATATGAATAATGCAAGGGAAATAAGGTGAACCCTACTTCAATCATATTCAAAAATTAATTCAAGATTGACACAGATCTAATGTAAAAAAAAAAATCTCCTAAAAGAAATCACAGAATACTTTTATCACCTTAGAGCAAAGATTTATTAAGCAGAGCAGAAAAGCACAAGTCATAAAAGAAAATATTGATAAACTAAATTTCATTTAAATTAAGAACTTCTGTTGATCAAAATACACCATTAAAGTAAAAAGGCAAATAATGGCTAGAGAATATATCTGCAAAGCACATATTCAACAATGGAATCATATTCAAAATAAACTTGACCAGTTAGTTCAGTTCACTAGAGTGTGGTGCTAATATCCAAAATATATTAAAAACTCTTACAATTCAATTTTTAAAAAAACAAACTACCCTATTTTTTTGAAAAAAAAAAGGTTTTTTTAAAAAACCTTAATTAAAGAACAAATCCAACTATACAAGAAACATACGAAAAATTATCAATATTATCACTTAATGGAAAGTGCAAATTAAACCCACAATGGTGTGTGTGTGTGTGTGTGTGTGTGTGTGTGTGTGTATGTGTGTTTGTATGACTTATAGATAGATAACACACTCACCAGAATGATAAAATTAAACAGACAATACCAAATGGCAATAATGTAGATAAATTAAAGCTCTCATACACTACTGAACATAAGCTGGTACAGCTATTTTGGGAAAATATTTGGCAGCATCTACTATAGCTATACATATACCTATATGAGATACAAAAATTCCACTCCTAGGCATACACCCAACAGAAATGATTGCTTCTGTCCATCAAAAAAAAGTCACACAAGTATGTTGATAGTAGTAATTTCATAATAGCAAATATTGGAAACAATCCAAAAGTCCTTCAACAGTAGAACAAATAATGGTATCTTCACATATTAGAATACAACTCAGCTATAAAAAACCAAATTACTGATGCATGCAACAATATGGATGAATTTGAAATAAATAATGGGCAAAAGGAGTCAAATACAAAAGAGTACCTGTTAGATAATCTATAGTGATAGATAAAAGAATAGCAGTCTGTGACTGGGAAGAGCATGAAGGAGTCATATAGTATAATATTTCATAATTTGATCGAGGTGATGATTACATTAGTAAAAATATCATTGAACTCTACACTTATGATTTGTGTACTTCAGTATATTTAACAAATATTTCACTTTTCAAAAAATAAAAAATTGAAAATAATACATGTGCACTATGCATGGAAGTAAAAAAAAAACATGAACACAAAAACTGAGCAATATAGGAGTTCAGAGGATTCTCAGGATAGCTGTGTCTCAGGTGGAAAGTAAAAGCCAGAGGATCGGGTCTGAAAACTGAATAGAAAAGAACTGGATAAGTAAAAACAGAGTGAATACATGATGAAAATTATAGAGTAAGAAAGTACAAAGCATATGTGAAAACTACTGAGCGTTCCAAATAAAATGATATGAATCGTTTGTTCCTAAAGTAAAGTTGACTCTCTGTATCCAGAGACCATATTTTTAAAAACAGACCCCCAAAAAATGATTGAGAAGAGTGGACTTCTGCAAATCTCTTATTTGTCTAGCTTAATAGGGACAGATGGAGTCTCATATCTGCTGCTGCATTAAATCCGTTGAAATAGGTCACTTTGGCATATGAAGAAAAAGTGGTTTCACATAAATGGGTAACTGGAAAAGCACTTCAACAAAATTTCCAGATAATTATGAATATTCTTCTTTGATACTACACCAGAACTCAAAAAAAGACAGTTTCTTAACAATTGGTTTCAATGTGACAGATATCTCAAATCACATCAATGAGCTTTTCAAGTTCTATAACACCAATTAAAACTGTTGTGAAAGTAAGTCTTTGAGGTCTGCTAAAAGATCTTACAGAGTACTCTAAGGATCCCTGAACTATGCTTTGAGAACTGCCATTTAGATGTATAATCCAGATAGCTTAAACCTCAAAAGAAAACAAGCACATGCTCGACACAGAACCCGTTTTGTCTAGCTAACCCCTACTCATCCTTCATCCCCTAGCTTAACCATTCCCCAAAGTAACATTTCCAGACCCCTCTCCAACTAGGGAGGTGCCATTTTTGGCATTCTCATTGCACTTATCACATGATAATTTTATTTTTATTTATGAGATATTTTATCTACCTAATGCTAGCCTACATGTTCCAGAAGGGCTGGGAACATTGGGATCATGCCTAGTTTTGTTCATGGCTGTATCTCCAGCAGCTCTCCTTTTCCCTAAGAGCTATTCTCAATATAGTCATCAGAGTGATCCTTTCAAAATCTAAGTCATTTATATCATTCCTCTGCTCAAACCTTCCAGTGGCTTCCCAGCTCCTTCAAGGTAAAAGCCAAAATTGTCAACATGGTCTATACTGGTATGTATGATCTGATTCCTACTATCTCTGATCTTATTTTCTTATCTTCATCCCACCGTTTCTCACTCTGCTCAAGCCACTGTAGCCTCTTGATGTTCATGGAACATCAATTGTTCTCTAAGCGTATTCCCACCTCAGAACCTTGTTTTGCAGTTTCCTCAGCCTGAAACACGTTCCTAATCATGGCCAAATGTCTCACACTATCTCACTTCACAAAAGTTTCTCCTCAAATAACACCTTATCAGTGAGGACTTATCTAAAAACCTTAAAAAAAAATAACAACTATCCCCACCCTAAACACTCCACACTTCCTATTCTCCTCATCCCTATGCTATTTTCCTCCATAGAATTTATTACCATCTGACATATTAATGTAGTCCCCCCATATCCATGGGGAATATGTGAATGCCCAGTGGATACCTGAAACTTCAGAGAGCAACAAATCCTATATATACTCTTTGGTAAAGTTGGTCCTATACATGCTTATATACCTTTGATAAATTTTAATTTATAAATTAGGCACAGTAAGGAATCAACAACAATAACGAATAATAAAATAAAACTATAACAATATGCCGGCATCACTACTCATGCTCTTTGGGGCCATTATTAAGTAAAATAAATGTTACTGGAACACAAGCACTGCACTACTGCAACAGTTGATCTGGTAACTAAGATGACTACTAAGTAACTAACAGAAAGAAAGCATACATAGTGTGGATACACTGGAAAAAGATGATTCATCCCCAAAGCAGAACAAAGTAGGATAACATAAGAGTTCACCATGCTATTCATAGTGCCTGCAATTTAAAACTTATGAATTGTTTATTGCTAGAATTTTCCATTTAATATTTTCAGAGCATAGTTGACCCCTGGTAACTAAAACTGTGGAAAGCAGCCGGGCTCGGTGGCTCAGCCTGTAATCCCATGCTTGGGGAGGCTGAGGTGAGTGGATTGCCTGAGCCGACGGGTTCAAGACCCGCCTGGGCAACTTGGCGAGACCTCATCTCTACAATAAATCAAAAAATCAGCCAGGCGTGGTAGCGCGTGCCTGTAATTCCCGCTACTCAGAAGGCTGGGGCGGAAGGATCGCCGGAGCACAGCAGGTCGAGGCTGCGGTGGCCGGGAGCAGCCACTGCACTCCAGTCTGGGCGACAGAGTGAAACTCCAACTGAAGAAAAAAAAAACTGTGGAAAGCAAAACTATAGATAAGGGGAGATTACTTTAGTCCAATACCTTAACCACTCAACTATCCTGGTGGCATGCAGTAACTATTTTAATTTTTAAAAAATTTATTTTAGAGTTATAGAGTATCAACCACATAAGTAGGTTGCATGCAGGTGAAGTTTAGACTTCTAGCTGGACCTCACTCCCTCAATAATTGACCAGGTAGCCAGTGTGTTGCCACACACTCACACTCACTCCTTCCCTCACTCCCCTAGCAGTGTCCAGCATCTGGCAACCCAATTCTTGTGCTAGTGTGACCAGTGTTCAGAGTTCACTTATGAGGGAGAACATGTGGTATTCAGTTCTTTGTTTCTGTGATAGTTCACTTAGTATGATACTCTCCAGCTGCATCCAAATTGCTGTGGAGGCCATGAATTTGTTCTTCTTTATGGCTGTACACTATTCTATCATATATCTTTACCACATTTTCTATATCCAGTTCACCTTTGATGGACACCTAGATTGGTTCCATGTCTTTGCTATTGTGAATAGTGCTTCAATAAACATGTGTGGTGTCTTTTTGGTAGAGCGATTTATGTTTCCCTGGGTATATTCCCAGGAAAGGAGTATGGATCTTATGAAATCTCAATTTTTAGTTATTTGAGAAATCACCACACTGCTTTCCACAGAGCTTGAACTAGCTTACATTCCTGCCATAAGTGTAGCAGTGTCCCCTTTTCTCCACAGCTGCACTAGGACCTGTTGATTTTTGACTTATTAGTGATAGTCATCCTTATTCACATTAGGTGGTATCTCACTGTAGTTTTAGTTTGCAATTCTCTGATGATTAATGAGGTTGAACATTTTTTCATATGTTTGTTGGCTGCTTGTATGTCATCCTTCGAAGTGTCTGTTCATGTCATTTGCCCACTTTTTAATGGGGTTATTTGTTTTTTCCTTTCAATTCATTTGAGATCCTTATAGATGCTGGATCTAAGGCCTTTGGCTAGAACAGACATCTTGACAATGTTGATTCTTCCAATCCATGAGCATGGGATTTTTTTCCATTGATTTCTTTGAGCAGTGTTTTGTAGTTCTCATTGTAAATGTCTTTCACTTCTCTGATTAGGTGGATGCCAAGGTATTTCAGTTTTTTGTGGCTATTGTGAATGAAATTATGTTTTTTATTTGGTTCTCAACCAGCCTGTGGTAGGTTTATAGATATGCAACTGTCTTTTGCACATTGGTTTTATATCCTGAGACTTTACCAAAGATGTTTATCAGTGCAAGGAGGTTTTTGACAGACTGTCTAGGGTTTTCTAGGTACAGAATCATATAGTCTGCAAAGAGAGATAATTGACTTCCTTTTTTCCTATTTGGATACCCCGATTTCCTTCTCCTGTCTGATTGCTCTGGCTAAGACTTCCAGTACTATGTTGAAAAGAAGGAGTGAAAGTATGCATCCTTGTCTTGTTCCTGTTCTTAGGAACAATGCTTCCAGCTTAGGAAGAATGCCTATTAAGTAGAATATTGGCTGCAGGCTTGCATAGATGGCTCTTATTGTTTTGAGAAATGTTCCTTCAATGCCTAGGTATTCAAAAGTTTGTATCAAGAAGGAATGCTGGATTTTACTGAATGCTTTTTCTGCATCTAATGAAATAATCATGTGGTTCTTGGTTTTACACCTGTTGATATGCTGAATTACATTTACTGACTTGCAAATGTTGAACCAGACCTGCATCCTAAGAATGAAGCCTGCCTGGTCATGATGGATTATCCCTGAAATGTATTTTGAAATACAATTTGCTAGAATATTGTTGAGAATTTTAGCATCTATCTTCCCAGGGAAATTGGCCTGTAATTTTCTTTCTTTGTTGAGTTTTTTCCAGTTTGGGGTATCAGGATAATATTAGCTTCATAAAATTAGCTAGAAATAATTCCTTCCTTCTCAATTGCCTGGAATATGCTCAGTAAGATAGGTATCAGCTCTTCCTTGTATGTCTTGTAGAATAGGAACAAGACAAGAATGTATACTTCTAGAAGCTGAAAAACCATCTGGTCCAGGACTTTTTTTGGCAGGGAGGTTTCTTATAACTGAGTCAAATTCCTTGATTGTTATTAGTCTGTTTAGGGTTTCAATTTCTTGTTTCAGCCTTGGGATGTTGCATGATGCCAGGAAATCCTCCATTTCCACTAGATTTTCTAGTTTGTTTGCATACAGATGTTCATAGTAATCTCTGATAAACTTTTTTATTTCTTCAGGTCAATAGTGACATTGCCTTTTTCATATCTAATTGTGTTTATTTGGACTTTCTCTCCCTCTCTTTTTTTTTTTTGTTTTTTTTTGTTTTTGTTTTTGTTTTTTGGGGGTTGTTGTTCTTTTGAGGTTTTTTAGTCAATCTGGCCAGGGGTCTATCAATCTTATTTATCCTTTCAAAGAACCAGTTTTTTGTCTTCTTGATCCTTTCTAGGATATTTTTGTCTTCTACGTCCTGCAATTGTGGCTTTTTGTTAGTAATCTGGAGAGGTTTCTTTGCCTTTTTTTTTTTTTTTTTTTAGATTTTGTGAATCATCTGCATGCGTTGTCATCTCTGTGCTTGCCTGTGCTTTTGCAATGGGCAGAACTGTTCTTTTGTTTCTGTGCTCAAAACTTTAAGCATTTCCTTAAGAGCTGGTCTAGGGGTAGCATAGTCTCTTAAGGATTGGATGTCTGGGAAAGATTTTAATTCTCCATCACTGATAAAGCTTAGCTTGGCAGGGTAGAAAATTCTTGACTGGAATTACTTATCTTTGAGAATGTTAAAAATGGAATTCCAGTCCCTTTTGGCTTGTAGGGTTTCCAATGAGAAGTCTTCTATAATTCTGATGGGTCTTCCCTTCCCCCAGATTCCTTTAGGACTTCTTCTTTCATGCTTACTTTGTGGAGGTAGATGGTTACATGTCTTGGGAATGGTCTTCTCATGTAATAACTTGCAGAGGTTCTCTGAATCTCTTGCATTTGGATTGTCACCTTTCTAGCATTATATGTAAATTTTCTTGGATGATCTCTTGAAAGGTTTGTTCCAGGGTGTTCTTGGTTTCCCCTTCTGTTCCAGAGATGCCAATCAATCATATATTTGGTTTTTTTACATAATTCCACACCTTTCTTAGACTTTGCTCATTCTTTTTGAGCCTTCTCTCCTCATTTTTGTCAGATTGGGTTAGTTCAATATTTTGATCTTCATTCTCTGAGATTCTTTCCTCTTCCTGGTCAATTCTGTTCCCCAGGCCTATTATTGTGCTTTGAAATTCCAGGAAGGAATTCTTCATTTCCAGGATTTCTGATTGAACCTTTCTTATAAGGCCACCTCAGTTTTTATTTCCTGCATGACTTTTGTTGCCTGATTGATCTTTGCTTCCAATTTCTCATGATTTTCCTTAACTGTTTTCAGCATCCACTGTCTGAATTCTGTGTCTGTCATCAGGAACAAGTCGTTCTGAGTGGATTCCACTATTTGGGGACTGAGGGTGCTTTTGTAGGTGCCACCTTTTTAAGGTTTTGAGGAATTCTGGTTATTTTTCCACTGATTCTTCCTTACCTGTGATGGCTTCTTGTTGTTGATGTTATTATTATTATTATTATTATTAAGTTTTGTTGTTTTATAGTTAGATATGATCTAGCTGCCCTAGGCCCTTTTCTGCCAATCAAAGTAGTTCATGCAGGAAGAGTGAAGGGAGCTTTTATTCCTGCTCTGCCCCTCTTTCTGGGCAGTGCTCAGAACTCAAAGTGACTTACTGCTACAGAGTTTTTCCTGTGTAAGCCCTCTGTGGCATTGCAGGGGTGTGGATGGGCCCCCAATCACTGGTAGCACTGCTAAAGTTTTGGCACCGTCCACAGTCCAGAAGCACTCTTGCCAGGAAACAGGGTCTCCAGGTGCCTTTCATAGCTATTCCTCCCCTATCAAAGGCCATGCTCAGAAATTAGAAGCTGCAGATTCCCTGTTGCAGCAGGACCTGCCTTTTGGGCACATGAGGCTTGCAGGTGACCCTTCCTGGTCAGTGAGGGGTGGGGGAAAGACTGGCCACCAGATGCTGGCAACAGGTACCAGGTGAGTGCAAGGAGCAGGTGGGCTTTCCCAGACTGGGAGCCAGCTGCCAAGCACTGGCTGGACACACTCTCAGGGTTTTAATGGTAGTACATGTTCCAAGCACAGGTGGGTTCTCAGCTCCATGTGGGTGCCAGAAGCATGCTGCTGGGCCCTATCCAGACCTCCTCCGCTGTGGGACTAAAGACTCATGTGCAGCTGGTAAGGGGAACTTCCCCAGACCATGTCAGGAGCACTCACCCCCTTTCGCATGCCAGACAGGACTGCAGATCCTATGCAAACCTGGCACCTGGTGGGATGGGGCCTTCCAGCTCCAATGCTGGCTTCCAAGTTTCTCTTCTCCTTGCTCCAAATACATTCCAAGAGTCCTCTGCAGGATGCAGCGTGCCCCCCCCCCCCACACACACACACCAAGTCTGCTTTAGCTGCCTGAGTTTCCCAGTAACCGGGTTTGTCCTCCCTGTACTGCTCTGCAAGAAAGGTGCTATCAACTACTCCTCAGTGGTCACTTTGGATCTCCCCCTGGGATTTTGTTACTGCATCCCCAGGACACACAGTTCTAGAGGTGGCACCTGTAATCTAAAACTGAGGCTATCTCCCACCCACCAGATGACCTTGGGCAGGTTACTTGACCTAAAGCTTTGTTCCCATAGTCACAGAACAGTAAAATAAATACCAATGGGTGGGACAAGTGAGATCCTGTGGGTGAGGCTCAGACCCCTGAATGCTTTAGCACAGGTGCCTACTTTAAATATTTTTTTGTTTATGGGCTACCTCCCCAACTAAGACACAAGCTCCAAGAAAGTATGAATGTTCTATTCTGTTCCCTGCTACATTTCCAATACCTAGAACAACACCTGGTACTGTAAGTTCAGTAATTCACACGTTTATTGAATTCTTACAAGAAACTCCATATCTAGTAAAAGGTATGCTCTCAGTGGATATTAGTTGAACCAAATGAATATTTGATGAATTTCTGCTTCAATACATAGAGAACTGAGTCAAGTGTAAGAAACTTCCAGGAGTCTATGCACCTAGATTGCTCCAGAGAAAGAATTCATATTGGGTCTGCCCATTCTCTGGAACCTACAGCACAGAAAAGAGCCACTTCTGGGGTGCATCCTACCCTGAAGCCCAATAGTCTCTGCAACTCCACATCTATAAGGCCCCACCATCATCCCACTATACTCACACAAAAGGCTGCATGCAGCACACTGGCCCCAGCTAGACCCCATAGTAAAGCCGTGACCATGACATTCAAGCCCACCCAGCACCCTAAATATTCAAGGAACAGGTGATCTAGCACAGCAGAAAAGTCTGCCCCCAAGATGGAGGGAGCCAATTTATGTGGTACCCAGGGCCTGGTGGCCAGCTGCAAGTTACCATCATTAATCCCACTATATCAATCAGCAGAGGCACTATGTGCTGCATATATTCCCCAGGAATGGAGAACTAGACCCAAAACATCAAAAGCTGTCAGTGACCCCAGCTCCATGACTAACAGAGGCACTGTGCATGACCCCCAGGTACCAAGCACCAGCCTGCCCTGTATTCACCACTACTGGCAACCCCACCCGCACAACAAGAGGAACCAAGAAGCTCAGCACATGCCCCCCTTGGGAACTGAGAACCAGCCTACCTGGTGACTACCACCTCCAGTAAAGCCATACCACTACCTCTGAAAACACACATATATTAAGCCACTAGGACACCAATAAACACCACTGACACAGATTACAGCTGAAGAAATCACACAGACTATGCTATGCTTCAGCACTCACCCAGAAGCAAAGCCAAAACAACTTACCCAAACAATACTATAAGAAACATCTAAAAGAAAAAGTCTTTCACTATCAAAGCTACCTACAAAATTGGAACAGGTGATTGTTCCAAAAGATTCATAGTTATCAACATAAGAACACAAGAAACATGAGAAAGCAAGAAAAGATAACACCCTCAGAGGAACACAATAACTCTCCAGGAACAGATACCAAAGAAAAAGAAATTATGAAATATCTGAAAAGGGACTCAAAATAATAATCTTAAGGGAAATTCACTGAGATACAAGAGAATACAGTAGACAACAAAAGCAACTCTTTTGATGTTCAATAATTCGTGATCTGAATGAGAAATTCAGCAAAGAGATACATATAGAAAAAGAACCAAACAGAAATCTTATAGTTTAAAAAAATTAATGAATGAAATTTAAAAATACAATCTAGAGCTTAAATAACACTAAATCAAGCAGATGGAAGAATTTTTAAACTTGAAGACAGGTCTTTTGGAATAATACAATCAAACAAAAAATAAAAAGAAATATAATTTTAAAAATAATGAAGGCCTATTGGATTTATGGAACACCATTAAGTAAACAAACATCCACATTATGGAAATTCAAGAAGGAGAAGAGACAGGGAAAGGCAGAGAAACCCTATTTAATAAAATAATAGCTGAAGACTTCCCAAATCTAAGGAGAGATATGGATATCCGGATCCAAGAAACTCAAAAGTCTCCAAATATATTCAACCAAAAAAAGGCACATTATAGTTAAATTGTCAAAAGTCAAAGACAAAAAGAGAATTCTAAAGGCAGTAAGAGAAAAGCATCAAGTCACATATAAGGAACTCTCTATTAGACTAAAAGTGTATTTATCTATGGAAAACTTACAGACCAGTAGAAAATGCAAAGATATATTCAAAGTGCTGAAAGAAAAGAAAAATTGCCAGCCAGGGATACTAATCCAGAAAAGCTATCCTAAAGAAATGAAGAAGTAGTAAAATCTTTTCCAGACAATTAAAAACTGAGAACATTTATCACCACTACACCAGCCTTACATCTTTACATCAGGAAGCAAAAGAACAACTACAATCATAAAAACACATGAAATATAAAGTTCATGGGTAAAATAGATACACAAGTGAGAAAGAGAAAGGAATCAAACCTTATTATTACAGAAAATCAACAACCCACAAAGATAATAAAAGATGAAGAACAAAGGTTATGCAAAACAAAAAGAACACAATATAAATAAAGCCTTCATTTATCAGCAACTTGAATATAAACTGATTATAGTCCCAATTAAAAGATGCAGACTAGCTAAATGAATTTAAAAAAAAAAAACAAGACCCAACTATATGATGTCTACAAGTAAAGACACATATAGATTGAAAGCAGATGAATGGAAAAAGATGTTCCACCTAATAGGAACCAAAAAGAGACATCAAGTCAAAACTATGAAAAGAGACAAAGAAATGCATTATATAGCAATAAGCAGATCAATCCAGCAAGAAGATATGATAACTGTAAATATATTTGTACCCAACACAAAAGCAAACAGATATATAAAGCAAATGCTATTAAATCAAAAAGGACAGACCCCAATAAGATTATAGTTGGGAACTTTAATGCCCCAACCAGCATTGGAAGATCAAGTAGACAGAAACTCACAAGGAAATATCAAAATTAAACTGCATGTAGACCAAATAGACCTAATTAACACTTATAAAATATTTCATTCAACAACTTTAGGATACACATTCCTCACATCAGCACATGCAACAATCTCTGGGATAGATATGTTAAGCCACGAAACAAGTATTAACAATTTTTTAAAAGGTAGAAATCATATCAATATCTTTTCTGACTGCAATGGAAAGAAACCAGCAATCAATGACAAGAGGAATTTTGGAAACTGTATAAATACATGACAAGTAAACAAGCTCTTGAATGATCGATGGGTCAAATTAAAAAATAAGAAATTTTAAAATTTCTTGAAACAAATGAGAACAGAAATACAACATACCAAAACCTACATAATACAGCAAGCAGTACAAAGAGGAAATGCTACAGTAATAAATGCCTACATGAAAAAGTAGAAACACTCCAAATAAACAAACTAATGATGCACCTCAAGGAACTAAAAAAGCAGGAACAAACCAAACCCAAAATTAGTAGGAGAAAATAAAATACAAATCAGAGGAGACATCGAGACAGAAAAAAAGCTAATACAAAAGATCAACAAACAAGTTAGTTTCTTGAAAAGATAAACAAAACTCTAGCTAGAATAACTAAGAAAGAAAGAGAAGATTTAAATAATTAAAATTGGGAACAAAAACAGAGACATTACAACTGATACCACAGAAATACTAAATATCATTAGAGACTACTGTGAACAACTATACACCAACAATTTACAACCCTAGAAGAAACAAAAAAATATTGAACACATACAACCTACCAAGAATGAACTAGGAAGAAATAGAAAACCTGAACTGACCAAGAACAAGCAGTGAGATTAAAACAGTAATGAAGGTCTCCCAACAAGAAAATCCAGGACCAGATGGCTTTCACAACTGAATTTTAACAATATTACAAGAAGAACTAACACTAATTCTTCTAAAACTATTCCAAAACTTAGAGGGAAAAGAGTTCTTCCAAACACATTATACAAGGCCAGCATTACCCCGATATCAAAACTAGACAAGAACACAACACAAAAAGAAAACTATAAGCAAATATTCCTGATGAACATAGATGTAAAAATCTTCAACATAATACTAACAAACTGAATCCAACAGCACATCAAAAAGATTATACGTCGTGCTCAAGTGAAATTTATCCCAGGGATGTAAAGATGGTTCAACATATACAAATCAATAAATACATCACATCAGCATAATAAAGACAAAAACCATACAATCATCTCAACGTATGCAGAAAAGGCATTGCATAAAATTCAACATCTCTTTATACTCAAAACCTTCAACAAACTGAGTATAGAAAGAACACACATAAAATAATAAAGGAGGCCATACATGACCAATCCACAGCTAACTTCATAATAAACAAGAAAAAATGGAAAGATTTTCCTCTAAAACCTGGAAAAGGATAAGATGACCATTTTCACCACTCTTATTCAACATAGAGCTTGAAGTTCCAGCCAGAGAAATCAGGCAAAAGAATAATATAAACACATTCCTAGCTGGAGAGGAGGAAGCAAAATTGTCACTGTTTGCCGAAAACATGCTCTTATATACAGATAAATCTAAAGGTTCTACCTAAAAAATGTTAGAGCTTATTGTTTAAAAAATTCAGTAAAATCTTTTTGGCCTTTTGGCTAAGGTCAAGAGTAAAAAATTCAGTATAAAGTTGCAGAATGCAAAACCAATATACAATAACCACTAGTGTTTCCATATACCAATAATGAACTAGCCGAAAAAGTAATCAAGAAAGCAATCTCATTTATAATACATACAAAGACTATAAAATATTTAGAATTTAACCAAGGATGTGAAAATGAAATCAAGAAAACAGCCTAATTTGCAATAGATACAAAGACTATAAAATATTTAGAATTTAACCAAGGATGTGAAAGATATATATACAATGAAAATTATAAAACACTGTTTAAAAAATTGAAGAAGATACACACACACACACACACACACACACACACACACACACACACACAGAAAGGCATTCCATGATAATGAAATGGGAGAATTAATACTGTTAAAATGACAACACTACCCAATGCAATTAAAGATTCAATGCAATCCCTATCAAAATACCAATGACATTCTTCACAGCATAAAAACAAATAGTCCAATGGAAGAGAATAGAGAACCCAGATATTAATCCATGCATTTATAGCCAACTCATTTTTGATACAGGCACAAAAAAAATTACAATGGATAAAGGACAGTTTCTTCAATAAATGGTACTGAGAAAACTAGATAACTCTATGCAGAAGAATGAAACTAGACCCCCTACATCTCACCATATATAAAATCAAATCAACATGGATTACAGACTTAAATCAAAGACCTGAAACCACAAAACTACTAGAAGAAAACATTCTAGGACACTAGAACATTGGTCTGGGCAAAGATTTTGGGGTAAAACTGCAAAGTCACTGGCAACCAATGCAAAAATAGACAAATGAAATTACATCAAGCTAAAAAGTTCTTCACAACAAAGAAAAAAAAAACAAAACAAAGGGAAGAGACAATCCATAGAATAAAAAAGAATATTTGCAAACTATCCAATTTACAAGGGAATTATAACCAGAACTTAGAAGGAGTTCAAACAACTCAATAGCAAAGAAACCCCCAAAAAACAAAACCCAAATAATCCAATTTTTTAAATGGGCAAAAGATCTAAATAGACATTTCTCAAAAGAAGACGTACAAATGGTAAACAGGTACAAAAAAAAAAGGTTCAACATCACTAACAGAGAAATGTGAGTCAAAACCACAATTAGATATCGTCTCACCACATTTAAAATAACTTTTATCAAAAAGAGAAGGAATAACAAATGCTGACAAAAATGTGGAGAAAAAAGAATCCTTATAAACTGTTGGTAGAAATGTAAATTAGTACAGTTACTATGGAGAACAGTATGGAAGCTCCTCAAAAAATTAAAAATAGAACTATCATATAATCTAGAAATTCTACTATGTTTATAAATCCTAAATAAAGGAAATCGATTTTTTTTTTTTTTTTTTTTGAGTCAGAGTCTCACTCTGTCGCCCAGACTGGAGTGTAGTGGCCGCTCCCAGCCACTGCAGCCTCAACTCGCTGGGCTCCGGCAATCCTTCCGCTTCAGCCTTCCAAGTAGCTGGAACTACAGGCACGCGCTACCATGCCCAGCTAATTTTTTTTATTTATTGTAGAGATGAGGTCTCGCTAAGTTGCCCAGGAGGGTCTCGAACTCACGGGCTCAGGCAATTCACTCACCTCAGCCTCCCAAAGCTCAGGATTACAGGATGAGCCACTGAGCCCGGCTAGGAAATCGATATTTTGAAGAAATAACGCACTCCCACGTTTACTGCAGCACAAGTCACAATAGCCAAGATACAGAATTAACTTACGTCCCATGAATGAATGAATGGATAAAGAAAATGTAGTATGTACGATGTGTCTGTATGTAAGAAAAAAATTTTAAAATTTATTGAAACAAATGAAAATAGAAACACAACATACCAACACCTATAGAATACAACAAGCAGTACAAAGAGGAAATTTACAGTAATAAATCCCTACATCAAAAAAGTAGAAATATCCAAATAAACAACCTAATGATGCACCTCAAGGGACTAAAAAAGCAAGAACAAACCAAACCCAAAATTACACACACCCCACACATATATACACACATACAATAAAATACTATTCATCCATAAAAAAGAATAAAATCCAGTCATTCGTGGTACATAGATAAGCCTGGTAAACATTAAGTAAAATAAGCCAGGAACCTACATACCATGTTTTCAATCATATGTGGAAGCTAACAAAAGTTGATCTCCAGTTTTTTCCACATTAAGATGGCCAACATGAGGCAGCTAGAGTAAATTTCTCCTGCAGAGTAGACCAAATAAGAGAGAGTTTCCTCAGGCCACCAGAAAGGAATGGCTCCAGCAGCATTCACCATGAGTCTCTAAATAAATGATAATAACCAGTTAGAGCAAAGAAGAAGAAAAAAAACTCACCGACCTGGGCTGGAACTATTTCCTACTCCACCACAGTCCAGCACAGTCTCCAGACACAGTGGGGAAGGTGAGTGATAGAAAGCCAGGAGTTTTGTGCTCCTGCCATGAACTTACTGAGCCTTGTAGGGCCCCAGATCCTCATAAGAAATTGCCTTCCCCACAGAGGTGCTCTGCCATGGAGTGGTGCAGGAAAAAAGCCTTGAGCAGTGCCTGCCACCATTTCTCAGGAACTCAATCCTTGCAAGGTGGAGTGGTTGCTTTCCATCCAGCTTGAGACAGTTCTTGGCTGGGCAGGCTACCTGAGAACACCTGAGGTTGTCTGCACCTTGACTTCGGATTGTAGAATACCTGAGGCCAAGATGGAAGCAGGGTAGGATGCCATGCCATAGCACCTTCCCATTTCCCTTGTGAACTGTTCTGGGCCTGCTCTGCACAACAGCATTAGCCCAGTCACCTGGGACTCCCTCTTAATCCTCATGGGGGCATTTAAGAGTGCAAACTTGCAGGGTGTTTCATCTCCCTTCCCCTGCAAAATGCCATCAAAACAGACAGAAAACTTAGGAATTCCTCAGAGCCCTGCCTTTGATCTAGGCTGGCTGGGCACTTCCCTGGAGAAACACTTACCAAGGAGAAACCCTACAGTCACCATCATAGCCAGCTTTCTCTCATAAGTGTCACCTCCCGGCCAGAGGTCAGAGTACAGCCAACCACATCAGAGACAATTCCTCAACTTTGGGAAAGGCCCCATCCCAAGCACCAGCTAACAACACTTTCCAAGCCACTCAGGATGCTGTGAGCCAGTGCAGGTACACACAACAGAGCTACCACATCTGACAATTGAAAAACTCACCATATCAATGCTATATATAACCAAAGAACCCTACAGTGGCTACGTCAGCCTCCTGCCAACTTGAAATAAGAAAAAAATCATCTACCCAAATGAGAAAAAAAAGAAAAATAATTCTGACAATATGAAAAAAAAGAGTTCCCCAACACCCCCAAAAGACCATACTAACTCTTCAGCCAAATATTTGATCAGAGGAAATTTTATAGTGCTTAAGGCCTACATTAATAAAACTGAAAGACCCTAATATCATAGCCCAAGGAACTAGAAACCTAACAGAAATGAAATTTTTGAAATTCCAGACATAGAATTTAAAAAGTCAATGATAAAATTGGTCAATGAACTTCAGGAGACATTTGAAACCCAACATAAGGAAATTTAAAAAATAATTCAGGACATGGATGAAAAATTCTCCAAAGAAATATACCTTTAAAACAACTGAAATTATAAAAATGAAAGAAGCATTTAGGGAAGTACAAAATGCAATGGAAAGCTTTAATAGCAGACCAGAACAAGCAAAAGAAAGGATCTCAGACAAGGCTTAAAGACAAGGCTTTTGAATTAATCCAATCAGACAAAACAAACAGGAGTAGTTATTCTCATTTCAGATAAAAAAGACTTTAAATTAACAACAATAAAAAAGACTTAGATGGCTATTATATGATGATAAAGAGATCAATCCAACAAAAAGATACAACAATTTTAAGTTTATATGTGCCTAAAACCAGAGCCCCCAACTTTATAAAGCAAATTCTACTAGACCTAAAAAAAGAAACAGACAGCAATACAATAATAGTGGGAGACTCCAACACTCCACTGACAGCAATAGAGAGAACATCAGGTAGAAAGACAACTATAGATATCTGTTAGTTTCATTTCCTTTAACTGCTTAATTCCAGTTAAACAGGATTTTAAAGGAAATGAAACTAACAGATATCTATAGAACATTTCACACCAAAACTACAGAACATACATTTTTATTATCAGCACATGAAACACTCTCCAAGGTACACCATATGATAGGCCATAAATCAAGTCTCAATAAATTCAAAAAAATCAAAATCATATCAAGCACCACCTCAGATCACAGTAGAATAAAACTAGAAATTAATTCCAAGACAAGAAGAACTCACAAAACCAAAATAAGACATGGAAGTAAAACAACCTGCTCCCAAATGATCCTTGGCTCAACAATGAAATGAAGCTTGGAAATTAAAACAAATGACAACAAAGAAACCAGTTAGCAAAACCTTTGGAATGCAGCAAAAGATTTGCTTAGGGGAAAATGTATAGCACTTAAGGCCTACATTATTAAGATTAAAAGATCCATATCAACAACCTAACATCACACCTCAAGGAACTAGAAAACCATGAACAAACCAAACCTAAAGCTAGCAAAAGAAAAGAAATAATGAAGAGCAGAGCAGAACTAAATAAAATTGAAATTTCGAAAATACAAAGGATCAGTGAAACAAAAAGTTGGTTCTTTGAAAAGATAAACAAAATTGCTACATGACTAGCTAGATTAATTAAGAAATGAAGAGAGAAGACTCAAATTAGCTTAATCAAAAATGAAAAATGAAACATTGTAACTGATAGGAAGAAAATTCAAAAAAATCATTCAAGGCTATTATGAACACATTTATGCCAACAAACCAGATAATCTAGAGGAAATAGATACATTCTTGGAAACATACAGTCCCCAATCTTGAATCAGGAAGAAATCAAAATCCTAAATAGACCAATAATGAGTAGCGAGATTGAAAAAAAATGTACAGGATCTGATATACTCATAGTTGAATTCCTCCAAACATTCAAAGAAGAACTGGTACCAATTTTATTGAAGCTATTCCACGAGACTGAAGAGGAGGGAATCTACCCTAACTCGTTCTACGAGGCCAGTATCACTCTGATACCAAACCCAGGAAAAGACACAACAAAAAAAAATAAACCTCCAGACCAATATCTCTATGAATACAGATGCAAAAATCCTCAACAAAATGTCAGCAAACCGAATTCAACAGCACACAGCAAAAATAATACACTACGACCAAGTAGGTTTTATTCCAGGGATGTAATGGCAGGGATCCAAGTCGATATACTTGGTCCACTACATAAATAGAATTAAAAACAAAAGTCATATAATCATTTCAATAGATGCAGCAAAAACATTCAATAAAATCCAGCATCACTTCATGATAAAAACCCTCAGCAAAATAGGTGTAGGGGGAACATTTCTAAAAATAACAAAATCTATATAAGACAAACCCACAGCCAATGTCATCCTGAGTGGAGAAAAGTTGAATACATTTCCCTTCAGAACTGGAACAAAGCAAGTATATCCACTTTCACCACTACTATTCAACATAGTACTGGGAGTCCTAGTCAGAAAAATCAGGCAAGAAAAAGAAACAAAGATTATCCAAATTGGAAAAGAAGAAATCAAACTCTCACTGTATGCCAACAATATGATCTTATACCTAGAGAACCCTAAAGACTCCTACAAAAGACTCCTGGACTTGATAAATGAAATTGGTAAAGTTTCAGGTTAAAAAATCAAGACACACAAATCAGTACCACTGCTATATACCAATAGTGACCAAGCTGAGAATCAATAAATATACTCGACTCCATTTACAATAGCAGCCAAAAAGCTATAATACCTAGGAACATATTTAACCAAAGAGGTGAACTACAAGGGGAACTACAAAACCCTGATGAAAGAAATTGCAGAGCACACAAACAAATTGAGAAACATTCCATGCTCATAGATTGAAAGAATCACATTATTAAAATGACACATTGCCCAAAGTAATCAACAGATTCAATGCAATCCCTATCAAAATGCCAATGTCATTTTTCACAGAATTAGAAAAAACAATCCTAAAATTCCTGTGAAACCAAAAAAGAGCCAGAATAGCCAAAGCAATCCTAAGAATAAAACCAGAGGTATCACATTATCTGACTTCAAATTACAAGGTAGTAATAAGTAAAACAGCATGGTACTGGTACAAGAGCAGACACATGGACCAACGAAACAATATACAGACTCCAGAAATAAATCCAAATACCTTATAACCAACTGATCTTTGAAAAAGTAAACAAAAAAATACATTGGAGAAAGGACATCCAATTCAACAAATGGTGGTAGGAATATTGGATAGCTACATGCAGAAAAACGAAATTTAATCCCTATCTCTCCCCATATACAAAAGTTAACTAAAGATGATGAAAGACTTAAATGTCAGAATTGAAACCGTAAAAATCTTAGAAGAAAACCTAGGAAAAATTATTAAACACATTGGCCTAGGCAAAGAATTTATGGCTAAAATCTCAAAAGCAAATGCAACTAAAACAAAAATAAGTAAGTGGGACTTAATTAAACTAAAAAGCTGCACAGCAAAAGAAATGATCAACAGAGCCAACAGGCAACCTACAGAACAGGAGCAAATATTCTCAAATTATACATCTGACAAAGGACTAACATCTAGAATCTACAAAGAACTAAAAAAAAACCAGCAAGACAAAAGCAAATAATCCCATTAAAAAGTGGACAAATGACATGAACAGACATCTCTTAAAAGAAGATATACAAATGGCCAGCAAAAATTAAACCACAATAAGATACCACCTTATACCAGTCAGAATAGCTATTACTAAAAAATCAAAAAACAATGGATGCTGGCACAGATGTGGAGACAGGGAATACTTATACACTGTTGGTGGGAGCCTAAATGAGTACAACCTCTATGGAAAGTGGTTTGGAGATTTCTCAAAGAACTAAAAGTCGATCTACCATTTTACCTAGCAATCCTACTACTAGTTATCTACCCTAAGGAACAGAGAAAATTATATTAAAAAGATGACTGACCCACATGTACATCACAGCACAATCTGCAATTGCAAAGATGTAGAGTCAACCTAAATGCCCATCAACCGATAAAGAAAATGTGGTATGTATACACCATAGAATACTATGCAGCCATAAAGAAGAACAAAATCATGTCCTTGCAACAACATGGATGGAGCTGGAGAGAATCATCCTAAGTAAACTGAGTCAGACACAGAAAACCAAACACTGAATGTTCTCACTCATATGTGGGAGCTAAATAGTCACAAAAACAGAAATAATAGACACTGGGGATAACAATAAGAGGGGAAGGGAGGAGAGGATAGGGTTCAGAAACTACAGGACACAATGTTCACTATCTGGGGAATGGGCCACCTAAGACCCAGTTTCCACCACTACACAATTTGCCCATGTAACAAATTCACGTATGTACCCTTGAATCTAAAATTTAAAAGAAGAAAAATGCCACACAGGAAAAAAAAGTTGACCTCATAGAAGTAGAGAGTAGAATAGTGGTTATCAGAAACTGAAAAGGGTGGGGGGCAAGGAGGATGAAAAAAAGGTTGGTTAACAGATCCTGCAGGGTGACTATAGCTAATAATAGTTTAGTGTGAGTGTGTGTGTACTGTGTGTGTGTGTGTGTGCATTTCCTTTTTTAAAAAAGAGATGAGGTCTTACTTTGTTACACAGGTTAGTAGTGGTGCCATCATAGCTCACTGCAGTCTCAAATTCTTGGGCTCAAGCAATCCTCCTACCTCAATCTCCTAAGTAACTGGGACTACAGGTACACACCACTATGCCTGGTTAATTTTCTTTTTTAGTAATGAGGGTCTTTCTATGTTGCCTAGGCTGGTCTCCAACTCCTAATCTCAAAGATCTTCCCACCTTAGCCTCCCAAGTAGCTTGGATTACAGGTGTGAGTTGCCATGCATGGCTCATTGTATATTTTAAAACAGCTCGAAAAGAGGATTTTAAATGTTCCCAACACAAAGAAATGATAACTGTTTGAGTTATCCTGATTTGATCATTACACATTGTATACATTAATGAAAATATCACACTGTAACCCATAAATATGAACATTTATTATGTGTCAATTAAAGTAATTTTTAAAAAGCTGGCGTGGTGGCTCACTTTGGAAGGTGGAGGCAAGAGGATTGCCTGAGTTCAGGGGTTCAAGCCCAGCCTGAGCAACATGGCGAGACCACATCTCTACAATAAATAAAAAAATTAGCTGGGTGTGGTGACGCATGCCTGTGGTTCCAGCTACTCGGAAGGCTGAGAAGGAAAGATTACCTAAGCCCAGTCGGTCGAGGTTTTGGTGGCCATGAGTATGCCATTGTACTCCAGACTGGGTGACAGAGTGAGACTCTGACTCAAAAAATAATAATAAAGTAATTTTAAAAAAAAATAACATCTATGAATCCATACTTGTAAGACACTGAATTGTGTCCCAAAAAAAGACATGTTGTCCTAACGTTTGGTACCTGTGAATGCAACTTTATTTGGAAATAGGGTCTTTATAGATATAATCAAGTTAAGATAAGGTCATTAGGGTCATCAGGGTGAGCCCTAATTCAATGACTAGTGTCCTTAAAAGACAAGGAAAATCTAGGCACAGAGACACACATAGAGAGAGAATTGTCATTCAAAGGTAGGCCAAAGATTGGAATTCTATATCTACAAGCCAAGGAACACCAAAAATCACTGGCCTTAACTAGATGCTAGGAGTGCGACATGCAACAGATTCTCCCTCAAAAACCTTAAAAGAATCAACCCTACCAACATCTTGATTTCAGACTTCCAACCTCCAGAATTGCGAGAGATTAGATTTCTGTTTTAACCCACCCCACATGTAGTACTTTGTTACAGCAATCCTAGGGAACAAATACAATATTGATATAAATAAATGATTGAAAAATAAATAAATAAAAGCAGAAGAAGGCACAAACCTCCCATTCAGTACTCCAAATAATTTATGTAGATACTTCTCCCTCAAGGAAGTGGAACATAACCTCCAACTCCTTAAGTGTTGGCTGCACATAGTTGCTTCATTCCAAAGAGTACAATAAGGAAAATGGGAAAAAAGAGTAACTTCACAGTACAAAAACCTCATAAAAGGTAAATGTCAACCGTGAAATGCCTTGTCAATAGTATGTATCCCTAAAATAATGTGATGAAGATGGTACTTTACTTCTATGGTCTTCCTCCCCAAAAATCATGACCCTAATCTAATCATGAGAAAAACATCAGACAAATTCCGAGTAAAGTATGTTATACAAAATACCTGATCAATACCTCTTAAAATTGTCAAGGTCATTAAAAACAAGGAAAGCCTAGAAAACTGTCACAGCCAAAAGGAGACCAGGGAGCTATGATCACCAAATGTAATGTGGTATCCTATACAGAATCCTGAAACAAAATAAGAACATTAGGTAAAAACTAAGAAAATCTGAATCAAGTAAGAATGTTGGTTAATCATAATAATGTATCATTCATCATTACAAATATATCATACTGATAAGAACAGATACTACATTTGATCTTAGCCAAAAGGCCAAGACCACAGTAATGTAAAATATAAATAATAGAAAAAGTATGCAAACTCTTTGTACTATCTTCATAATTTTCCTGTAAATCTAGAACTGTTCAAAAAATAAAGTTTATTACAAATAAATCAGTAGAATTTAGTTCATCACCACCACTGCCACAGTCAGATTAAGCTACAATCAATGTCACCATTCAGAGTCATTCTATCTAGTTCAGATTGAACCAGCAGCACCTCTCATACTTATCCATTCACAAAGTATTTATTCAGTATCCACTGTGTACCAGATACTATTACGGGTGCTGAGAATAAAATGGTAGTAAAAACAAAGTCCGTGCTCTTAGTAGAGTATATTCTGAAGTAAATGCAAAATCCATGGTTTTTAAAGACAATCAAGGGTATCTGCAGTTTCCCACGTGACCATCAGAATACAATTCTAACTACAAATCCCAGAGTGTCTAGAACTACAGTCTTCACTGAAAACATGGATAGATTGTAAGCATGGGTGTCTGAAGGAAAAAAAAACTATCTCTTACCCTTATGAAGGGGCATATCATAGATCCCACATACTACAACAAATGGACTTCTCCATACAGAGGCCACATAATTTTAAAAACTAGGATTTTCTTCCCAAGATACAGAAGATCTACACATGTACAAAAGAGCTAGTAGGTGAACAAAAGAATTAGAATATTGAAAAGTGAAAGAATAGCTAGGAGATGTCATTTGCCCAACTATTCGCTATTTACTTCTACCTACATAGTGAGTGAGCACCTCAGATTTAACAGATTTAACATTCCCTTTCCAACACCAATTCCTACCATACAAACTATTCAAAAAATAGTTTAATGCTCTTGCTACTTAGTATTAAACAGAACAATTGCAGATCCTTCCCTTTTCTTTTAGCTGACCCTCATTCCTCCCCTTTCTGTGTATGTGCAAGTACACACACACACACACACACACACTCACACACATCACTGAGAAATCACATCTTGTTCACACACACACTCACACACATCATTGAGAAATCACATCTCTGAAATCCATCTAGTACTGTTGATTCTTATAGCCCCACCTTACTTGCGTATACATACTAGCCCAAACGGTCTCCCTGATTTCTCCTAACAGATATTCTCCCATTCTAACCTTTTCCATCCAAAATCACACAAAACTTCCAAAATACCTCCTGGATCATATTACAATTTTTTTTTTTTTTTTAAATCAGGGTCTCTGTCACCTAGGCTGAAATGCAATGGCATGATCATGGCTCACCATAGCTTCCACCTCCTGGGCTCAGGCGAGCCTTCTACCTCAGCCACCCAAGTAGCTGGGACCACAGGCATGCACCACCATGCCCAGCACATTTTTTGTAGAGGTGAGGTCTTGCTATGTTTCCTAGACTGGTCTTGAACTGCTGGGCTCAAGCAATCCTCCTTCTCCAGACTCCCAAAGTGCTGGGATTACAGTCATGAGCCACCGCATCTAGCCCAACAAACACTTTTGTAATCATCCTCAAAAACCTGGACCAGCTCTCCAACTGCTAGCCAAGCAGTCACAGTTTTCCACAAGTTTTATATCTCACTATTCCTTTACATGAGCACCACACTACCTTACCTTAGCACCCACTGTATTTCCCTATTTCCTAGCATTTTCCATCTATTAATCAGGGACAGCAATGTCAGATGCATGGAGTCTAACCTCCTAACTTTAAAATGGTAATAATAAAATAATAATAAAGCAAAATAAAGCCCATATGCTTCATACCATGCAAGAAAAGAAACCCAAACCTAGAAGAACCTAAGTCCCCTAAACAGCAATCCTGAAATCTTTCCCATCTCCCCTTATCCTCTTCTTTTCCATTCTTGAAATTCCACTCAAATGTCTTTCTTGACCGCTCAAGGATTACTAGTTTGTAACAGTCTTGGCAAAAGAAGAAGAAAAGACGTGCTCACAAAAACTTAGATTCCTGACGATTAGTAGTTACAGAGGTCTCACGAACAACGACAATTGTATAACACAGACAAGAAAAACTAAATTTAAAACCGGCACTTATTAACTGCTTACCACAAGCTAGACGCCATAACAGATGCTTAATACATGACCTCACTTAAGCCCAAAGAACCAAAAAAGTTCTTTTATAAATGACGAAACAGGCTCAAGAAGTGTCAATCGATGTCCAAGATCACCCAAATGGTTAGTGACAGAACCAAACTGGAGGCAACCCAGGTTTGGATTAAACATAGGAAAGGCATTTCCCATGGCTCATATTTCCATAAAATGCGTTCCTTCCCCTTGTTTGACACGTGCATACACGAATTCCAGGGGGTTTTTTTCCCCCCTTTCGTCAGCCTTGCCACTAACTCCTGGCCTCGAAAACCACGGGGTGGCCCAAGAGCAGCAGGGAGCTGCACCCGGGGCCCACAGAGGCCTGCGTGGGAGAAGCCCTCGCAGCTTCCTTCTCCGCGCGGTTCCCAAAGTCACCAGCCCCCCGGCTTCCCGCTGGCAGGTGGGGGCAAGATGGCGGCCCACACCTGGCAGCGCCTCCCACGGGCTCTTCAGGCCTCGGGTCCACGTCGTAAACATCGTTGAAATGAAGGATGGGCAGATCTAGGGACCGCTGTCTCCGGCCCTGTCCGCCCCCCAGGTCAATGGAGAGGGCCCTGCCTCCGGCTCTAAGAGCTGAGGCGATGCCCCCGCGGTAACCTCGGCGGCTTCCGTTTCCGGGGGAAGGACTAGGTGACTGGGAAGGGGGGGGGCTTGCGAAGGGGCCGGGGCCGCGGCCGGAAGCAGCGTGGCGTGCTCCCAGAACTCCCTGCGCCCCCTACCCGCTGCTGGCGTGCGTGGCTCAGCAAGACCTCAGGCCGAAGGGCTGGCCCAGTGGTGTGTGGGCCGTTGAGGGCCCTGCGGAAACCCTGGTGTCCCCGCGTCTTCAGTTCCCAGAAGGTGTGCAGCTCAGGGAGTGTAGGGAAAGCTCGTTTCTTTAAAATCTTGCTGGGCCAACGTTTTTGACCATGAGCCCCACTCTTGCTTCCTCTCTGTAAGGATTTTGCCTTCTTTATAGAAAAATGGGGGACCATTAGTCATGAACTCTGAGTAAAAGCGTGTCTGCATGTGACTCTATGGTTCCTCCTTTGTCTCCCTGAGGAGGGTCCCGCAATGTATCCGTTAGTTCAAAGTAATTAAACATCCTTACAGCAGACACTTATACATGGCACTAAGAAAATGAAGAAAATAGCCCTTGACCTCGGGATCACTCTGCAGGATGCCTTCATCTCACCCTGGCCCCACTCTTTCTAGATCGCCACAGACCTGGGGACCCTTTTCTCTGTCCACCATGATCCAAATGAGCCTTCCCTTCTTCCACTTGTACTTAAACTCTGGGCACTTCACAGTTTGTTTTATAGCTTACCACATGATTCATCAACTTCAGTTTTCTACCATATCTGCAACCATGACAATGAAACCCTGTATTCTGATGTGAGCTCTGACGGGCCTTATGAGAATAGAGCAAGTGAAAAACTAATGCTTCTATTGAATTATGTTTTGCAGTATTGTTAGACTGATGGAATCCAGTCAATCTATAAGGTACCCCGGAGTGCTGCAACGCCTTGGAATATTGCCAGTTGGTCACTTGCTCAATTGAAACTGTATTAAGTGGGAACATTTAGAAGAATACAAAGTGCCAAATTTGATAGACTAAGAAAAATAAAACTTGAACAAATAAGTGAACAATAAAGAAATTGAAACAGTAGCCAAAGATCTGGCCTTCCAAAAAGCTACAGGCCAAGAATTTTAACAGGTGAGTTGTACAATGCTCTCACCTTATTTTATGAGGCTAGTGTAATTACTATCCCCAAACCAGATAAATAACAGAGGAAGATAAAATTATAAACTTATTTTATTTGTAAATGTGGGTATAAAATGCATTTTAAGAAAACAACTAAATTCAATTGTACATTTCGAAATTACATTTAGAGTTTCTCCCAAGAATGTGAAGAATGGTTTAACATCAGAAAAATGCATCAATGTAATTTACCGTATTAATGTATTAAATAGAAAAATGATTGTGACAATGACACAGAAAACTTTGATAAAGTTAAATATTTATTAAAAATGTATAGTAATCTAAAGAATAAAGGGACCTTTCTTAGCTTGGTGAACCAACAGCTAAATTTTACATAGTAAACTAACTTTAAATATGTTCCCTATAAGACCAAAAATAAGACAAGGCTGACCCTTGTCACCTCCACTGTTTAACAAATTATTAGAGGTCCCAGAAAATACTACTAGCAAAAGAAAAAGAAATGGAACAAGAGAAGAAAGAGTATAAAGAGAAAATAATTAATGTAATATACCAAATTAAAATAATAGACAGAAACCATATGATCACCTCAATACACACACACACACACACACACACACACACACACACACACACACTGACAAAATCCAGTGGCCATTCATGATTAAGTTTTCAACAAATGAGAAATAGAAATGAACTTCCTACCTGATAGAGAGGTATCTCTGTAAAACCTACAGTTAGTATTGTACTTAATGGTGAAAGTCTGAATGCTTTTCCCCTAAGATTAGGAACAGGCAAGATGTCCACTTTCACCACTTCTATTCAACATTAAACTGGATGTCCTTCTAGCCAGTGCAATGAAGCAACAAAAAGACAAGACATCCAGATTGGAAAGAATGAACTAAAATTCTCTTTATTTGCATATGGCATGATTCTGAATGTAGAAAAGTCTAAGGAATTCAAATTAAAAAACTGTTTGAATGGGATATACAGAAGCTGTACTATCTTTACAGTAACTCTGTAAATCTAAAATGCTTTGAAATTTTAATGTTTATTTTAAAAAGAAAAACTATTTGAAATAATAAAGGAGTTCAGAAAAATCATAGGGTGCAAGATCAATTTACATAAGTCAATCTATACTACCAATGAACAATCTAAAAATGAAATTATGAAAATAATTTTATTCACAATAGCACCAAAAAGAACAAAACATTTAGGAATAAATTTAACTAAAGATGGGGCTGACTTGTACACCAAAAATTACAAAACAATGTTGAGAAACATTAGAGAACTTTTAAATAAATGGAGGAATATCCCATATTCATGTATTTTAAGACTCAATATTGCTAGCGTGGTGGCTCATGCCTGGAATCCCAGCACTTTGGGAGGCCGAGGTGAGAGGATTACCTGAGCCTATGGGTTCAAGACTAGCCTAGGCAACTTGGCAAGACCTCGTCTCTACAATAAATCAAAAAATTAGCTGGGCATGGTGACGTATGCCTGTAGTTTCAGGGGCAGAAGAATCACCTGAGCTCAGCAGGTTGAGGTTGCGGTGGCCATGAGCGACTGCACTCCAGCTGAGCGACAGAGTGAGACTCCAACTCAAAAAAATAAAATAAAAGACAACATTGTCGTCAGTTCTGTTCAAATTGATCTCTTAATTCAACTCAATTTCTGTTAAAATCCATGCAAGTTCTTTTGCAGAAATTGAGAAGCTAGATCTAAAATTGATAATGAAACAGCCAAGAACAAGAATGGTGAAAAAATTTTGACTATGAAGATTATTTATTTTTAGTTCATTGAACATATTTTCCTTTAATTCTATGAGTATATTTATAATAGTTGCTTTGAAGTCTTGGTCTCTGCTAAGTCAACATCTGGGCTCACTAGGAGTCTTTTTTTTTAACTCACATTTTTTCTGAGTATGAGTCCCATGCTCCTGTTTCTTTCAATGTGTGAATATTTGGTTGAAAACTAAACATTATATAGTAATATGTTATAGTGACTCAGAATTCTGTTGTGTTTATCTGAAGATAATTATTTTGTTCTATTTGCTAATTCACTTGCTTGGTTTCAAGTTGCAAACTTTGTCTTCCCTATGTTAAGCAACTACTGATGTATGTGTTCTGATCTCACAGTTTGTGGCTACTCCTGTATTAGCCTGATGCCTGGTATGTAACCTGTATCCATATAATTTGGCAGTCATCTAAGGATTTGGACTGACATTATACACTGTACTTACGTTTGAGGGCTCGCCCTACAGTTTGTTTGTTTCTAGGGATGCCCCTTCACCAATTTCCTGATACACTGCCATCCTCAGGCTCTGTCCTCTGATACTTTAAGCCCTTAATTTTCAACTTTGTCCTTCCCAAGCTTCAGACAGTTGGGAAATGCACTCAGTGGTTTTTTGTTTTGTTGGTTTTGTTTGTTTGTTTGTTTTTTAAGACAATAGACTCATAGCTTTTACTCTATTAAGCTCTACCTTTCAAGTCTCTGTCTACTTTTTGCTGTATATACTGGAATCTCTTCCACAAATGAATACTTTAGGAATTTAGGCAGAGTTTATACTCAGATTTTGGTTCTTACTTTGTTATTGTCCTATTCAGAATTTTTTCTTTAAATTTTCAGCTGTTTTTTCAACCCTGAAATTCAATCTGGCACCTCGAATTGATAAGGTTGTAGTTTACATCTGTGTTTTTCTAACAAAGTAGTCTCAAGAGGTTGGAGAGAACTGTCAAGCTAAGCCCTTCCTTCCAAGCCACACCCTTGCAATTCTTACCCCTTCTAGTTGCAGTTTTTCAAAGGAAAATTCTCTCTAGCTTGTACTTCAGATGCTTTCTAATACCTTTACATTATTGCATTTTAAAATATTTATTTAATTGCCTTGGTATGGTTTGCATTAACCACTTCAGTCATTAGACTGGCAGTTTTCCCTCTTCCTCTTTACTTTAAATTTACCAATGTTGGAAGGTCTCTTAAATTCAATTAATGGTCACCTTTAAAGGCGTTATTTAACTTTTATGGCTTTCTAAAGTCAATAGTAAGTGGTATACTTAAATTCCCCATTTGAGACCTATGGCACAGGAGGAGAGAATGATCAGTAGGAAATCTGAATGGTACAAAATTTAAAAACAAGAATGAAACCAACTTAAAGTTGGTCTGCTTTTTATTATCACCATGCATCAACAATTCTAAACAGTGTCAGTGGTTAAACCTTACGTTTCCTGTCTCTTGGTATGCCATGGCTATTGTACTACATTTTAACCTCACATTCTCCTCCTCCCTAAGTCTCCATTTTTCATAATATCTGAGATTTGAGGTCTCCGTTATTATTATGTTACTATATTTATACCATATCACATTTTTTTCAAGTTAAGTTAATAACCAGCTGTACCACGATTACTTGTATCTAGCATTGTTTGGGCCTGTTTCAATACTGACCTCATTCTTTTTACATTTCTATCTCTCATCTTTAGTTAACAAAGTCTGAGACTTGAAGTCTAGTTTATTTCTACTGTTATATTTATACCATATATTGCCTCTTTCAAGATTAGTTATATAACCAGGGTGACCACAATTAATCACATTTAGCTTTGTTTTTCATACTTTTCCACTCTTGAGCTTTCAATTCTGCTTTATCGATCAATAATTTTATCAAGAAAAATATATTATAGATAGGAAAATGTCTTCTTTCTTTTACTTTTATATATATATTAGATAGCTTAGTTGGGTATAAAATTTGGAAGTTATAATTTATTCTCATTATGACTCTATAGACACTGCTTATTGTTCTTTGTTACTTAATATTGTAAAAGAGAAATTTGAGATCACCTTGACTTTTGTTATTTTATAATCAACCTATTTTTTTCTATATTTGTGCCTATAGTGTTTATTTTCTTTACCCTAATAATTGAAATATTTTGCCAGCATATGTGTGGATACAGGTCTATTTTTATTTATTTTTACCTGGCATACAATGATCTAGTTTTTAGGCTTTGTACATAGATGAGAGCTTTGAGATTGGTGCTACAGAAACTACTAAAATTTCAGTTACAGAAAGAAAAGAGAAAAGGGCATTTACCTGAAAAGGGTTTAATTTTCTTCAAGGAAATCTCGTAATTGAAGAGAAATTCAAATTTTTAAATTTTAATACTAAAAAAATTTATATGGCTAATTTTGCATTTTTTTTACTATATTTTTTTTCCTGGTGATAACCTTTTTCTGTAAGCCCAATTTTACAATGTTGCTGCCCATAAGTTGAGATGGGAAATAGAACTGGCCTTGGCTTAGTGTTTAAGAAAGTCTCAAATTACTTAGTTACTATACTTTACTGGCTTTGGTCATTTTAGACTTGGGGCACAACTCTAATATAAACGAAAAGTCACAAAAACTAAGTAAGCAATATATAAGTGGTGGATAGAAAATCTCTGGTATCCTCTTGATTCTCTCACTCTTCAAAGGAAATAAAATAATGCATTTGATAAACCAGTGGACTATTTTTGATCTTTAGTGAAAAGAGACACACTCTTCTTACCACCCTCAGAAAAATGACTGTTACCCTTGCCCAGGCATAGGGACATTTGACTGGCTACTTCCAGTTGGTAATGATTACTGTACCTAGTTGTAATGTTAAACACAGAAATGTGAACACTTTTGTCATCTTCTATATTCCCATGTGATTAGAATATTAAAAATGGCTATTCTGGTTCAGCCAACCTTCACTTTTTCTCTCTCCCATTGCATATGCATAATATTCTAGTATCTCTCAGTTTCTCTGAAATAAAGTAATAATTTTACTAAAAACAAAGAAATGCACTGTGGCTCACACCTAGTACTTTGGGAGGCTGAAGTGGGAGGATTGCTTGAGGACAAGCATTCAGGACCATCCTGGGTGATGTAGCAAGACCTCATCTCTACAAAAAAATTATTTTAAAAATTGACCAGGTGTGGTGGTTCATGCCTGTAGTCTCAGGAACTTGAAAGACTGAGGTAAAAGGATCACTTGAGCCCAAGAGTTCAAGGCTGCAGTGAATTATGATTACATACCACTGCCCTCCAAACTGTGTGTCAGAGTAAGACCTGACTCTTAAAAAATAAACAAATAAAAACAGAGTGACGCAGATTAAAATACAATAACAATCAACTTTTTAATTACACATCTTATTTATGAAAAAGAGAATGAACATTATTATTGGTGAGTAGAAAGCAAAATTCAAAACTAGAAAAAATATGCAACAAATATAGAAAAATAATATCCTAATGATATTCACAACTTAGTTTTTTAAATAATAAATATACTTGAACTACTATATACTTTAGTATAGATAAATGGGAAAAGGTGATAGAAAAATATGCAAAACAACCCATGTGCATTAGAAACATGAAAAATATTCAACCTGACTAGTAATCAAAGAAATAGCAAATAGAATAGAATGGATCCTATCATTTAGGTTCATCAGTTGTAACAAATGTACTCCTCTGGTGGGGCTATTGCTAATGGGGGAGGCTCTGCATGTGAGGTCAGGGAGTATATAAGAAATATCTACTTTCAGCCGGGCTCTGTGACTCAGCCTGTAATTCCATGCCTTGGGAGGCTGAGTTGAGTGGATTGCCTGAACCTACGGGTTCGAGACCCACCTGGACAACTTGACGAGCCCTTACCTCTACAATAAATAAAAAATTAGCCGGGCATGGTAGCGCGTGCCTGTATTCCAGCTACTTGAAAGGCTGAGGCGGAAGGATCGCCAGAGCCCAGCAGGTCGAGGTTGCAGTGGCCGGGAGCGTGCCACTGCACTCCAGTCTGGGCGACAGAGTGAGACTCCAATTCAAAGAAGAAAAAATGAAATATCTACTTTCTTCTCAGTTTTCCTGTGAACATAAAACTTCTCTGAAAAAATTAAGTCTATTGAAAAAAAATTCCTATTATCAGAATAGTGCAAGGGAGAGAAAATTCCACTTCCATACTTTTAGGTTCCTAGCTAGGCGTGAGAATTAAACTGACATAAGATAGATTAATAGGAAAAAAGGATTCAAATATAATATAGTTTTATATGATATGTCCAGTCAATTTGTCATTTTATCACATGTGGAGTTCATGTACAAATATAGTTTTATGTGATATGTCCAGTCAATCTAGTAACTTATTACAAAGAATAGTAAGTTATGAAATACGATAAGGCAAAAGAGCTCCAACTGAGGTAAGGTTAGTTTAACAAGGCTTGTTTGTATAAATTTTCCTTGGGTTCAACTTTCCGTCCTTGATGATAAGAATGTTATTTTCCTAAGGGTATGGGAATTTCATCTCCTTTTAAGAAACAGAATGGTCAGCCGGGCTCGGTGGCTCAGCCTGTAATCCCGCGCCTTTGGGAGGCTGAGGTGAGTGGATTGCCTGAGCCCGTGGGTTCGAGACCCGCCCGGGCAACTTGGTGAGACCTCATCTCTACAATGAACCAAAAATTAGCCGGGCGTGGTAGCGCGCGCCTGTAGTTCCAGCCACTTGGAAGGCTGAGGCGGAAGGATCGCCGGAGCCCAGCAGGTCGAGGTCGCGGTGGCCGGGAATGGCCACTGCACTCCAGTCTGGGCGACAGTGAGACTCCAACTCAAAAAAAAAAAAAAAATTAAAGAAACAGAATAGTCAAAGGGATCTTCTTGCAACTGCTGTTTCTTTAGGTGCTATAATTCAAAATAATCAGTACCCCAGAGCAGCATATTTTGGGGTGGTATATCCCTAACTTTGTCAATA
>CAUYQG010257518.1:0-18191 GCA_963574415.1 Tarsius wallacei
CAGGATCTGGCACGGAGACTGGCAGCTGCCCACGGCCACTGCCACAGCCAGATGGCCCGGGCTCTGGAGGGCCTGTGGACTCAGGGGCTGAGTGGGTGGCGCCACCAATCCTCTGCCGCCACCTTGTGGCCATTTCCCAGATGGCACTAGTGGGAGGCTGAGGCCCTTCCCTGGTCCTAGTCCCAGCTGAGCCCCCAGGCCCAGTCCACAGGGCTTCTGAGAAACTCCTGGGAAACTCGTCACCCCCGAGCCTCCCCTCCTGCTCACCCCGGAACGGATCGGTGGTTTTGCCAGGTGCCGTGGGCGATTCGTGGGGCCTGGAGCAGGGGGACAGGCCCACCTCTCCCCACTGCCCCATTAACCCTGTCTGTCCTGCCACGTTCACCCCTCACCTCCGGGAGCTCGCAGGGCGGCCTCCTCGGCTCGGAGGGAAGCCCTCCATTCCCCAGGCCCCTCTGCTCCGCGCGCTCCGTGGGGGCAGGGCCCCGGCTGTGCCCATCTCAGGATCTGGGGACCGCACGTGGCCTCTGGGACAACAGGAGCTCAGAGAACGTGGGAGGCAGGAGGGGAAGGAGGAAGGAAGGGAGGGAAGGAGGGAAGAAGGGTTTGCTCCCTGGACTGCCCTAGTTTAGCGCTGAAAGCCCCAGAGTCCCAGGAAACCCCCCGCCCCCCCCAGGCCTGAGCAGTCTCTCCCGCTGGTTATCCAGCTAGAGAAAGTGCTGGGGGGGGGGTACAGTATTGAATAAAATGGGGGGCGGGGGAGGGGGGACTTGCCGGGATTGGTGGAGATGATGTGCCTGGGAATGAGAGTAAGTGAATGCCTCCGAGGAGGCAGAGGCAGAAGGAAAGCTTGGGCCATTTTCCGGGCTTTCCCCCAGGGCTACTGCCCCCCTGAAATAAATACAGAATCTAATGCCAGCACTCCCAGTGCCCGAGAGTGGAAAAATCTGACCACCATGTTCCAAGTAAACTGTTCTTTTTCCATCAAGGGATATGAGCTGTGCCAATCATGGAGCTTCAAGACCCTGTCAGGGGGTGGTTCTGGAACTTGATAGGGCATGAAAATCATGGGGAGGGGATTGCTTGAAATGGGGAATTCTAGACAGCACCCCCCCCCCCGGGGGGGTGGTTCTGACTCAGTGTGTTCCAGGATGGAGCTCCAGAATCCAGGTGATTCTCAGGCAGGGGTTCAAGGAAAATTGTTCAGCGATGCTCGTTAAAGCACAGTGTGGAAAACTTTATCCAGGACCACCGCAAGAGGCAGAGGCACCACTACAACGGGGTCTTGCAATGGGAAAGAGTTTGGTTTACTCTATATAGCACAGGCAGATGGGATTTATAGGCAGGGAGTAAGGTAGGGGGCCAGCAGGTTGAACACACCAGGGGTAAGGGTGCTTCTGGCTAAGTCAACCAAACAGGTTCTCAGACATCACCTGGGGGTGGTGGTGCAGGATGAAGAAGCTGATCAGATATTAAGGAGTTTCTGGCTAAACTGACTCAGCAGGGTTCTTTTGCTAAAGCTGGATTTTACAAAGAAGTGCACGGAGAGGACTAGGAAAAAGTGCAGAAGGCTGGTTGCAGTTTGGTCAAGCCAAGAATCTTTGTCTCAAGTGACCCCGAGACCATAAACAGAGGACAGCTTCTGCAGCGACGGGTTTAGAAGGATGGCATCTCAGTGATCTGAGTCACCTTGAAGGAACAGGTGACCAGGGCGTCAGCTCTGAACCCCTTTGTGCCAGGGCTTTCCCGTGCTGGTGCCAAGTTCACGTGTCAGGAAGAATCGGAACATGTGCAGACAGCACGCTCCGAACACACGTGCCAACGTGGACGGGCATGATGAACCCTGCACCTAAGAGAAGCAGCAGTAGAAGACCGCCACCCCAGAGGGGATTACGGGAAGGATGGTGTTCATCTGCTCACGTTATTTTGTCTGTTTGTTTTTACCAATTTAAATGGGTGTCACACGGGGTTCTGGGGGCTCCTACTCCAAGGAGGATGAATAAAGAGGGACTGCCTCCTTGGACTCTAGGGCCTTGAGGAGGGGATCTCAAAGATCCGGTGTGGTGTGGGGTCTTTGAGACGGAAGCCTGACATTCTTTCACGACGACCTGCTCAACTTGGGTCCAACGTGCACACCTCTCTGGCGGGGAAGGGGAGACTGTCTTTCTGCTTTGCAGTAAAACAACAACAGCAGCAAACAGACTGATCATGTGTACTTTGATTTTATATTCTCTAGTGCTTTAGAAAGTATATATTCCAGTTTTATTTATTTATTTATTTTGAGTAGGGGGTCTCACTCTGTTGCCCAGGCTGGAGCGCAGGGACATGGCCACGACTCACTGCAGCCTAAACCTTCTGGGTTCAGGAGATCCTTCTGCTTCAGTCTCCCAAATTGCTGGGACTACAGGTGTGCACCACCATGCCCAAGTACTTTTTGATTTTTATTTTTTTGGTAGAGATGAGGTCTTGCTATGTGGACCAGGCTGTTCTCAAACTCCTGGATTCAGGCAGTCCTCCTGTCTTGGCCTCCCAAGGTGCTGGGATTACAGGTCTGAGCCACCACGCCTGGCCTTCTGGCTTTATTTGACTGATGCAGACCCTTAAGGATTCCACAGCATTCTTTAGTGGTTCTATGTTGGCGCTTCCCCCATTTGAGATGAGGTATACAGGGTACCTCCCTCCTTCTCTTCTTGAACTGGGTTGATTATTTTTTTCTTTTCTTTTTTTTTTTTTTGAGCTGGAGTCTCACTCCATCGCCCAAGCTGGAGTGCAGTGGCACGCTCATGGCCACCCCAGAGTTGACCTGCTTGGCTCGGGCGATCCTCCCATCTCAGCCTTCCAAGTAGCCGGCACTATGGGCACGCGCTACCACGCCCAGCTAATTTTTTGATTTTTATTGTAGAGATGAGGTCTCGCCAAGTTGCCCAGGCTGTTCTCAAACCCATGGGCTCAGGCAATCCGCTCACCTCAGCCTCCCGAAGTGCTGGGATTACAGGCTGAGCCACCGTGCCCAGCCTGAACTTGGTTGATATTATCCAAGATCTTTTGATCCAGGTTCTGATCATTAGGTCGTAGGTCTTTTGTTATATAGCTGCCCTTATTATGATAAATTTAGACGTTTTGTATTCGGTGTTGTGGCCAGATTTACAAGAATCACTTCGACTTTTGTCTGCTCTAACGAATCTCATGATTTTTCTCTGTGCCTGTGCTCTCAGTTTTGCTCCAACCCTCAGTAGGTTGGAGTATTTCTTCAAGTAATTTTTTAAAAGGGGTACAGAGATGGTATATATTCCGAGCCCTTGTATATCTGTGAATACATTTTGCTCTCTTACTTTGAAACATGATCATAGATATTAGTTGCTGAACACTTTTTTTTTTGAGTCCGAGTCTTACTCTGTCATCCAGGCTAGAGTGCAGTGGCACACTCACAGCCACCCCAGTGTCGACCTGCTGGGCTCCGGCGATCCTTCCACCTCAGCCCTCTGAGTAGCTAGAACTACAGGTGCACGCTACCACGCCCGGCTAATTTTTTATTTATTGTAGAGACGAGGTCACGCCAAGTTGCCTGGGCTGGTCTCGAGCCTGCAGTCTCAGGCAATCCACTCGCTTTGGCCTCCCAAAGTGCTGGGATTACAGGCTGAACCACTGAGCTTGGCCACTGAGCACTTATTATATGTCAGGCATTTTGCGTATCACTTTACAACCATGTTTAATATTTTATATAAAGTAATGGGATTCTCATATAACATTCAATTAATGTATACAACCCAGCATGTTTCAAATGAGAAGACCCGGGGATTGTGAGTATCCTGAGAATAAATTCTGCTTTCTTACTGAAATGACAAGTTGGCTTAGGTCCAGAATTCTCACAATTTCAAACGTCTGAGATGCTTTGCTGTTGTCATCCGGTAATGGCTGTGTAGTGAGGTAGTTCGAAGAGCACATATTCTAGTCCCAGACTGCCTGTGCCCAAATACCAGCACTGTCATATGCTGTGTGACGTTGGGCAGATCACTTAACCTCTCTGTGTCTCGGCTTGCTCCATGAGCAGAGATGGCAGTAACCCATCTCACGGGGTAGTGTGGAGCACAGAATGAGCGAACGTGTGTGCAGCACCTGGTGAGCCTGGGACACAGGAGGCCCTGTGTGAGTGTCAGCCCGTCATCTGGGCATTTAGGATTGTGTAGACAATCTTGCTTGTTCTCCATCCCTTCCTGCCCCCATCCCAGCCATGGAGCTGCCTTTTCTGCCTGGATCGCTTCTGTGACTTTTCTTTCTCCTTTGTAACTTAAAAATGTTGCCGCGATCTCGCCTGAATGAAGGGAGTCCTTGGGATCTGCATGCATGGTTCCCTCCGCAGCCCGGAAGCGTTTCTTGCCCTGCCTCTCTGATTACGGGGTTTGTTCATTTGTTCAGACCTCTCTTCACGAGCACCATTTTTTCATTCACCGTTCACCCCTTCTTTCTTCTCATTTCTCTGAAAGGATTCCATCATGAGCCGTCATTTTTGTGTGTTTGTCTTCTTCCCCAGCACGCTTCCTGTGAGTCGCCAGCTCCAGGACCCTTGGCATCAGTTCTGCCATGACGCCCACTGGGGCGGTCTCGGGTCCTGCCACGGTGCTGCTGGTCTCCCTGCAACCTTCCCCATCTCCCATCTCTTTTTTTCCTATCTCGTGCCGTGGCTTTTTCCGGCTCGCTGTCTTCTCCTGCTCTGGAGGATGCCTGGAATGTGCTTTTCTCGCCTTGCCCTTGTTCTGTACTTATTTCATCTGTGTTGGCCTCTTCTTTCCTTTCTCGGCAGGTGAGGCTGGATGACGGCTCTGCTGTTCCCCACAGGGCCAGGAATCTATCCTTCCAGCCTGTCACCCAGAGAGGAAGTTCATGTTTGCAGACACCAACTGGATTTCCGGATATTGGCACATTTCCACATCGTAAAATTCTGCACTTCTTGACTTCCTCTTGCCCCTATGGTCCACTTCTCTGTATTCTGATCTGTTGGTTGGAGAATCGTGTCCCCCAAGGGCACTGCCATGGCCACTCCCTGCCTCCTTCCCCTACCCCTCATGGGCCCCAGCCTCTAAGAAGCACTGCACCACTGCCAATGTTCTCTTTCTTCAACTTCCGTGCACCTTTCGAAGGTGAGAGAGAGACAGCTGCATCGCGATGTCTCTCGATGCCTGTGCTTGTTTGTAAGGGGTGAGAGAATTGTGAAGTCTTTCCCCATTTTTCTCACCCAGATGATGCTTTGCACTTGGAGCATATAAAGTCCAAACTGCCTTCCACAAGCAGTTGATTGATTCCCTTTGCCCTCATGTTAGAGCCCAAATCCCCTTCATGTGCCCCCCAAAGTTTCTTCCAGTTTCTTCATGCCCTCCTCTCCAACCTGAGTGCTTACCTGCCCTCAAACTGGGCTTCCTGAACGTTCCATGTTCTCCACAGACCTCTGCTCCTTTACACAAGCTGCTCCCTTGGCAGTCTTTCCCTCCCTCCCCAACCCCACCTGGAAAAGACAATACAGTGAGGTGTAGTTGCATGTCCCCCATGAACCTTCCCCTAGTTGGAAGAGGTCCCCCCTCCCACTCCCATGCCACGTCTTTTCATCCATGTGTTCGCTACATACTTCCTGAGTCCTCTTTAGTTTTAGGCGCGTTGAAGACCCTGGCAACCCCGGCCTTAAACTGCCTTGTGAAGGGCAGGCCTTGTTTATTGTGACTCCGGGGCTCAGTCGTAGGTGCTCCACAACGGCTTACAGAATGGAACCAAGGGGCCCATGCTGCCCGTCACCGCCCTGCCCCATGCTTCCTCTGGCAGGCAGCACCACTAGTGTCACTTGGAGACGGAATCCTAGCCGTCAGAGGAGCTGGGATTCTGGGAGAGGCAGGTGGAAGGGACTACATATGAACATGTCCCACTCCGAGAGCGTGCTCGGAAGGCCCATTGGTTCGAAAGCCCAACAAAGTTAGCCCCAGTACCCAAATCACACAACCGGCTGCTTCTATGCTTGCTTCTAGACATCCTGGGCTTGAAATAAAGAGACTATACTACCATACTCTATACAGTACTATACGGTCAATTTCACAAAAGGACAACCACTCATAGAGGATTCACACACGTGACAATGTGTGCCAGACACGTGAACTAACTTACATGATTGGTTATGTGAAGGCAAGTTCACATCTTTGAAAGTTCACAACTGGAAGGTTCGTAGGTAGGGGACTTACTGTCCAGCTTCCAACAGGGCAGCTCTGGAATGTCGTGGCTCTTTGGCCGAGGTCTTTCAGCTCTGTGCTGTCCCTATCCTGCTCCAGGACCACACATATCCTGTATAGCCTAACTTTGTTAAGGACAAAGAATCCAGGAAAGCATTTGAGGGAAAAGGAGAGGGAGGGGCCTTCGCTTGAAACAAGGAAAGGTGCACAGTGGTGATGAGTAGCAAGGGCTGACCAACCTCTAAGGTCGAGGGTTAGAGAATACGAGGGCACAGCTAACACTATGCACCCAGACATTTACTAAACTATCCTTTTTTGTTTAGCATTTTAAAAAACCCACCACGTTGCCTAAATTGCCTTAAGAAATCTGAGATCTATGCATAATCTATCTTTCCAAAGACAACTCGGTCTCCCCCTGCTCGTGGGAACTGAATATAAAAATAATCACTGGCTTTTAGGCCTGAAAGCCACCTCGGTGGGGCGGAGGCGGGGTGCAGACAGGCAGCGCTGATCTTGGAAGGCAAGGTGGGCAGGAGCGAGCGTCCCAAACTGCCCACTGAGGAAGTGTCACTTAACCAGGTTAAAAAAAGCTATTCCCAAACAGGCTCCTTCTGACGGCCTCGGAGCTGATGTGCAAGCAGCCAAATGTGTGTATTTGTGGAGTTGTAAGTAGGTCAGATATTTCTGTCGCTAATTATTACTTGTGAAAAAATATGTCGTGAGCTTGCCGCAGGGAGAGAGTATCGGAAGCAGCATTGATCTTTGGAATCTCTAGCCAGATTTATCCGTGCGGAGCTGGAGTCCCAAGGACTGCCAAAACAGGAAAAAATGTCCTAAATTCAGGTCTGCACGGTGGAAACTTCAGCAGGAAGTTGAGAAACCTAGGTTCCAGCCGCTGATTTTCACTCTGCTCTTCTGGGCTTCAGTTTTCTCCCTGGGTTGGATTTTGTATTCAGCACAAAGGTTCTGATTCCACAAACTCTTCAACAGAAGGTGGTTTTCTGGGGACCTGGGGTTTCCCTTCTGTTTTAGGGATGTGGGTCATTTCCTGTTCTGGGACAGGCAAGACATTTGTTCAGAAATGAGATCAAAATGTTCTGGCATTGGGCATTAGATGGGGAACGTTGCTGCACCTGGATCAGACCCACATGCCTAAATATTTGCCGAGTGTTGAAAATGTGTTGGACATTGTGGCAGGCATGGTAGACACACTCCTTTGTCCACTTAGGATCGGTGGCTCCTGATTGAGTTTCAGAGAGTGAAATGTCTTGTCTAAGGTTACACAGGCCAGAAGCAGCAGGATTGGGATTAGAACCCAGCCCGACTCCAAGCCACTGCTGTCCTGGTCTTTCTCTCCCTGACCACACCTCTCAGCCGTACTCAAGTGAGCCACCAAGAGGACAAGGATGCCCCCTCCCCCACTCCTAGATGCCAAGGCCAGATACAAGTCACGCAATAATTAGTTTTATTTTGAGGCTCTGAGATTTGTGAATGCTTTATGCAAAGTTATGCAGAATATGCAAATCGGGAGCGGCTCTGGGTGTTCTGTTACCAGGAGGGCACCTGTGAGTCTCTGATCTGCAGAATTCTACCGGCAGCACTTCCCGGGGGTGTGGTAGTGGGAGGAGGGTTGGGCTCTTGTCGACCATGTCACGCCTCTTGAAAGTCCCTCTTGGAGCTGTGTCCAGGAACTGGAACGTAAACGCCACCCCCATGCCCTCAATACCTTGGCAGGGATGAATTTATTTGATATGAAAGTTTTCTGTGTTTGTTTTTAAGGGAGAGAGGCCTCAGTTTCCTCATCTTTGGAATGGGTAAATTGGTCTCAATGAGCTTTAAGGTCCTGTGGTAACCCCGAGTGTTTACATTCCTGTATGGAGGCCTCTGGAAAGCACCATCCTCTCTCTGTTTCTTTGATACTTTCTTCTGATGCCCACTGCCTCTTTCCTCTCTCCAGCATTCACTCTCACTACTCCCAGTCTGTGCTCCCCCAGTGAAGTATCCAGCTTCTGGAATCTGCCCGGCCCTTTCTTGGTCCCTATGTTCTGCATATGTTGTTTCTGCCCCCTGCACTGCCTTCTCCTCCCTTTTCCATCTGTCTGACTCCCACTCTTCCTTCAAGGGTCAGCTCAGACGTCAACCACCCTCGCCTCCCTCCCCACCCCCACAGGCTACACCAGGCACTCTTCTTTGTCCTCATCTTCTTCTTCTTCTTTTTGAGTTGGAGTCTCACTCTGTCGCCCAGACTGGAGTGCAGTGGCACAGTCACAGGTATTGCAGCCTCGACCTGCTGGGCTCAGGGAATCCTTCCACCTCAGACTCCTGAGTCTCTGGGACTATGGGCATGTGCCATCATGCTCGGCTAATTTTTAAAAATTTTTTGTAGACCCAAAGTCTCACCGAGTTACCCAGGCTGGTCTCGAACTCTGGTCTCAATCCTCTTGCCTGGGCCTCCCCAAATGCTGGGATTACGGGCGTGAGCCACCACACCTGGCAGTCCCCAGGCTTCTTGATGACACTTGCCAGCTGGTCACTTGTCCACCTTCCGCAGGAGGTGGTGAGCCCACTGGGGACAGACACCTGCTGGTCTCCTCTGGATGCCCTCTTGCATGTGGCGGGGACTGCCTCCAATCAACTGTCGCTCATCAACCTCTGAGGAATTAACAGATAAGAGGGTAAATGCACCCACCCATTTGGGTTCAGAGTTGTCCAAAGGAAGCAGTTGTCCCTCCCAACTTGTGACTTTAGGCTAAAAATAGGTAGAGGGACACCGGGCTCCTCTCACTCCCTAATATGAATTTTAATTTTTAATAACTTGAGAAATCAGTGAACTATACCTATGGGAAAATGATGAGGAATTAGCCACATAAATTAATGGAAAGTATGTGTTCACATTATCTAACTGTATTAAGTGTGAATAATAATTAATTATAGATTCTACATGCGGGCTCATCTTAGAGAATTCTTTAACCCAATGTGAAGGAATTTAAAAAGTCATTCATCACCCCCCTGTGCTCCACCCCGGGCTATAACATAAAAAGCTATAGTCAAAGAATTTTCCATAATTTATGAAAATCATCATCTTAGAGGAAAAAATAACTCTTATTAGAAGCATAATAACTTGGAAAAAGAAGCTGTACTCCACGCGTTTGTTAATCCTGTTGTAATTATCTGGCCTACCTTTTGTTTCTCCCCTGCATTTATTCACTCTTTCATTCATTCACCGTATACCCTGTGATGTGTGGAGAGGGGGTATAGCAAGTGGTTATGAACATGAACTCTAGAGCCAGATTGTTTGGGTTCAAATCCAAGCTCATCTACTCCTCAGCTGTGTGGTATTAGACACGTTGCCTAACCTCTCTGGGCCCCAGTTTCCCCATCTGTAAAATGGAGAGAATAATAGCATCTATCTCATCGAGTTGGTACAGGAGGAAAATAAGCCAGTCCATGTGACACGCTTAGCCTAGAGCCTACGCTGACTAACTGTGGGCCTGGTGTTGTGCTGGGCTCTGTGGAAGACAGACTGAGTTTCTACCCTTGAAGAGTTTGCTGATCAGTGAGGGAGACGGACTATAGATGAACAAGTGTGTTTTAAACTACAGAGTATGACTGGTACCTGTAGAAGTGAGAACAGAACTATGACAGGGAACCACAGGGGTGTCTTACATAAGGGGGGCAGGGCCAGCTTCTCCGAGGAAGGGGCATTGAGGTCAAGGTCTGATGGGTAACGGGAGCTGATTAAATGAAGAGTTGGGGCAGAAGTTTCCAGATCTTGACTCGGGTGCTGTACTCTCTCTCTAGGCTGTCCTTTCCCTGTTTCGATTTTTTAAGTCTATATCTGTCATATCAGACACTAAGGCACACTGGAGAGCCACAGAGATAAAAACCACGTGGGGAAGGGTATGGAAGAAGCAATAGCCAGTGGGACAGCAAGTATGTCCACCCAGGCTTGGGGACTTGACAGGAGACTGCGGCACAGGGACCGCCACAAGACCATGGCAGAAGGGGGGATCCTTTGTGTCTGGAAAACCAGTCTGCTCTAGGGAGAAAGATGCAGCTAATGCCTGCCTTACAGCACATGAACCAGAGAGGTTAGAGAGAGAAAATTAGCACTCCAACAGGAAGAGTAGAAAATTGGGGCTAATAGAGAAGTAATAAAAATAACAGATAAATTAGGGTGTAGGAAGAGACCTCCTAACTAAGAAAAGGCACAACAGTGAGGCAAAAATTGTTAGATTCAACTCTATCAAGGGGCAGGATTTCTGTTCGGGGCTGAGAGAAGATTTTTCATGTCTACATTAGAAAGGGATTATCATCTATTATATGTAAAGAACGCTTTCAAATCAGTAGGGAAAGAACCCCAGGAGATTCATAACAGATGGTCAAAGGATACAACCAGGGACTGGGCATGGTGGCTCACATCTGTAATCCCAGCACTTTGGGAGGCTGAGGGAAGGATTGCGAGACCAGGAGTTCGAGACCAGCCTGGGCAACATAGCAAGGCTTCATCTCGACAAAAAAAATTAAAAAATTAGTGGAGTGTGGTACACAACTGTAGTCTCAGTTACTCAGGAAGGAGGGAGGATCATGGTGAGCCATGATCATGCCATTGCACTCCAGCCTGGGTTGACAGAGTGAGAACCCGACTCCAAAAAAAAAAAAAGTATGACTAGGGAGTTCACGGAGGGAGAAAATCAAATGGCCAAGTATGTGAAGAGATGCACAAATGCACCCAAGATCCAACATATGCAGATTAAAGCAACACATAGAAACTTTCTTCTAGATCTCTGCATGGCAATGGCTGGAAAGGTGGCGATACCAGAGATTCGAGGAGACGGGCACTCCTGTGAGTGCTGGCAGCTGGAGTGCTTCTCAGGAATGCTGAGTACGGCGCCCAGGAGAAGTTGGCTGAGGGACTGGGAGTACTCAAAGTCAGTCAGTCCCCCAGCATCAAGCCATGGCCCCTGGTCTAGTGTTCTGTTGTGTCTGGAGGAAGAGGTATCATTTTCTAATTGACAGTGCACCATCTGCCAGTCAGGCCACTGGTTTGCAGGGCACTTGGAAGGAGTGCCCTCCTAGCTTTCACAGGGATGTCATTTGGGCTCCAGGGCCCTGGCACAGTTAAGGAAAGGAACATTTATCCATGACTCAGCAAGACCTCTCCTGGTTGTCTCTCTCAGAGACGTCTCCTACAGATCAAAAGGAAGCCCCCATGGGACTATCACAATAGTGGAGTCTGGAGAATCAGGGACTTTGAGGCCTCCCAGGTGTCCATTACTGGGGAAATGCATGAGAAGAATGGGAAATTCTCACCATGGAGTATTGTGCACATTGACAAGCAACTATTACAGACCACTGAATGTACCTTGGCGCTGAGTGAGGGGGAAAAAAAAAGACTGAGTGCTACAGTATAGAGTTAGTCATGTTAATTAACAACATATATAGGCCAGGCATGTGACTCACTCCTGTAATCCCAGCACTTTGGGAGCCCGAGGTGGGAGGATTGCTTGAGCCCAGGAGTTCGAGACCAGTCTAGGCAACATAGGGAGACCTCATTTCTACCAAAAAAAAAAAAAAAAAAAAAATTAAATGGGCGTGGTGGTGCACGCCTGTCTGCTATAGCACTCAGTCTTTTTTCTTCCCCCTCACTCAGCACCAAGGTGTATTCAGTGGTCTGTAATAGTTGCTTGTCAATGTGCACAATATTCCATGGTGAGGATTTACCACATTCTTCTCATGCATTTCCCCAGTGGTGGACACATGGGTGGCCTCAAAGTCCCTGATTCTCCAGACTCCACTGCTGTGACAGTTCTGTGGGGGTTTCCTCTTATCCTGTAGGAAACATCTCTGAGAGAGACAACAGGAGAGGTCTTGCTGAGTCATGGATAAATGTTCCTTTTCTTAACCGTGAAGGGATCGCCTGAGCCCAGGAAGTCAAGGCTATGGTGAGCCGTGATTGTGCCACTTCACTCCAGGCTGGGCAATGGAGTGAGACCCTGACTCAGAAAAACAAAAAGCCAACAAAAATATATAAGCACAACAGCACGACATGTTTGACAAGTTAGAATTACATATATTTAAGAACACATATCAAATACATTTGTGAGAGAACCTGTGGGGGGAAGAGAATGGTAGTACAGATCAGGGATTAAGGAGAAAAAAAACCCCCAACCCCAAAACTATGAGTAAGATCTGCCACAGTTCAACAGGGAGGATGTGCTGGGAGCCGAGGGGCTGAGCACCTTTGCCCTCGGCATCCAAGTCGGATAAAAATGGAAAGATAACAAAGCTGGGACCAACGCCAAAGCCCTGCCTGCCCTTTGAGGTTCACTCGCAGCCCTCTTCCCGGGGACCAGGTACCATTTCTTTTCTACTCTGAATGCCCCTGGCACATGCCTGGGAACCAGTGAGCCACTTGAAGATGGAAAGTCGTGCATCTGTCATCTTTCTACCAAATGCAGTGAAGGCCCTCATTAGAGCTTGCTGGACTGATGTTCTGTTTCCTTGTACTTCAGAGCAGCATGACATCACCACACGTTGGTAAGTAAGACGACTAAGAGAAGGGGAAAGTGACGGGCCCAAGAAGCAAGATTTTAGGATTCTAGTCTCCCTGACGTTCCCAACCTGATGGGTGACCACAGGCAGATGACTTCTCCTCCCTGGGCCTCCATTTCCCAGTGGCAGCTCCTCCTTGGGAGAAGTAGGCTAGCCACCCCCCCCAAATCATTTCCCTTTCCTCCTGGACTCACAGACACACAAATACTGACCATTGTGTTATAATTGCCTACAAGAAGAATCCCCAGCCTTCCCTCTTCCTCCCCCACCGCCCCGGGCCACAGACCAGCCACACAGCAGGAGGTGAGTGGTGGGCTAGCCAGTGAAGCTTCATCTGTGTTTACAGTTGCTCCCCATGGTTCCTGTGGCTCACATTACCACCTGAGCTCCGTCTTTTGTCAGATGAGCAGCAGCATTAGAGTCTCATAGGAGCACAAACCCTATTATGAACTGTGCACGTGAGGGATCTAGGGGGTTGTGGGCTGCTTATGAGAATCCAATGCCTGATGATCTGAGGTGGAGCTGAGGTGGTGATGCTAGTGCTGGGGAGCGGCTGCAAATACAGATTAACATTTGCACTGAGGTCTGACTGCACAGAGACCATAACAAATCAGTTGCTTGCAGACTCATATCAAAATGATAATTTCATCATAATAATTATTTCATTATATATTACAAGGTAATAATAACATAAAGTGCACAATAAATGTAATGTGCTCGAATCACCCTGAAACCATCCCCCCTGCCAATTTGTGAAAAAATTGTCTTCTACAAAACTGGTCCTTGATGCCAAAAAGGTTGGCTGACCTACAGTATACAGTATAGTAACAAGCTTTATGGGTTTGTAGTCTAGGAGAATAGGCTGGCCCATATGGCCTATGTATGTAGAAGGCTAGACCATCTGGATTTGTGTAAGCACACTCTATGATGTTTGCACAATGACAAAATTGTCCAACAATGCACTTCTCAGAATGTATTCCCATCGTTAAACCATGAAGGACTGTATTTATGAGTACTGTCAATGAGCAGGGTCTGCACCAGGTAAGGGGATACAGTAAGGAAGACGAACTTAATCCTTCCCTTGGGATGCTGATGGTTCAGGAGGAGCTGTCATAGATTTAGCAAGTAGTTATAACTGTGACAAATGTTGTGAAAGGTAAGCACATGGATGGGGCAATAATGCAGAATGGAGGGGTGTGGCCAGGGTGTCCAGACTCCCTGAGGAAAAGTGACTTGTAAGGCAAGTCCCCCAAGATGAGAAGGAGATAGAAGAGCATTTCCCTGCCTCCTTGCAACTAGATGCCATGCTACCAGGTTCTGGCCAAAAGAATGTGAATGGAAGTGATATACTCCACTCCCAGGCCCCATCTGTGAAAACCTCATATCAATCTCCATGATCTGACATCATCTGTCAGCTGAGAGCCATGAATCAGAAGGACCCTTGATCCCTGAGTCACCACTTGGAGGAGAGCTACCCAGGGGAGCTTTATAACCAGAACCACCCCTGGTGGATGGTTGCATGAGCAAAACTAAACTTTTATGGGGTTTTGCCTTTGAATTTTTGGGACTGTGTGATATTTCCTTTTGGTCCAGATGTCACCAGAAAATTCCTTAATTCGTATAACACTTCTCTACTTTTCACAATTGATGTTTGGTGACTCGGCTCTTTTATTCTACTCAGGAGTAGCTGGATAAGCTGAAATAGCAACTGAGTATCCAGAAAGAGCCAGTCTCATTGCTGGGGTCCCCCCTGCATCTACTCTTACAATCTATCCACTAACCTGGAACCAAAGGGATCTCTCTGAAATCAAAGGAAAAAAGCAAGCCTGATGGTGTCTCTTCCTAAAAATGTTCTCATGCTTCCCTGTTGTCTTCAGGATGAAGCCAAAGAGCTCATGCCTACAAGGCCCTACAAAAACTGGTCTCTGTTTTTTTTTCCTACCTTCTCTCCCCACTTGAGTCTACAAGTCATCTGAGAAAATCAGTTCATCTATCAGGCCAACCTCAGAGTTGGTACACATGCCACTCGCCTGGCCCAGGATTCTTTTCTACCTCCTTCTCATCTTTGGGGGCTTGCCTTACAAGTTACTTCTTCTTAGGGGATCTGGACACCCTGACCCCATCCTTCTAGGCTATGTTGTTGCCCCATCGATGTGCTTACTGGTTCAACCTGTGACAGTTCCCCCTAAACCGTCAGGGTCCCAAGGAAAGGATCAACCTGTCTTGCTTCTTGCTGAATCACTGCACCTGGCACAGATCCTACTTGTTGACAGTGCACATATAGTCCTGCAACATGTGACTATAGAGATAAGTTCTGAGAAGTGCATTGTTAGGTGATTTTGTTATTGTGCGAACATCATGGAGTATACACACACTTGCATGGGGTATCCTGATACACACTTAAGCCATATGTTCTAGCCTATTATCCTAGGCGACAAACCTGTATAGCATGTTACTGTGCTAAATGATTACCCAATGGCAAGTATGTGTATCTAAACATAGAAAAAATCAATGAAGTAAAAATACAGTATTTTAATCTTATGGGACACCAACGTACATGTGGGCCTTCCTTGACTGGAATGTCATTATGTGGCACGTGACTATAGTTGTTGGACAGATGCGTAGATAAATGAGCAAGTTACAAGTATCCTTGATGGGGGAGGGGAGGATCATATCCTGTGTCATTTGAGGGGATAAATGGATTTCTTGGAAGGTAGAATGTCTCTCAAAGGAGCACAAAGGTCATCCTTTAACACATTAAGTTCCCATGGGTGAGAGCATTAGGTCTGTGGCTTCCAGAGTGAATCCGCAAAGCCAAAGCTCATGCTCCACAGAGAGAGATCCCATATTGGCCATCAGTGGGGCCCCTGAATTCTGGATCTCCATCTGAGCATGAGACTCATCAAGACACAAAAATAAAGGTGGGGGCCAGGTGGGAAGGTATGATGAGCAAGTGTTCACAATGCAGACAGGTGGGAGGGGAACTCCTTTGCCCCATGCACAAACTCATCTCCATGGTGATTGTCTTCTCTGCGAGTTCCCTTGAAGCAGCCATTTGTGTCCATTGATTTCCATACATGGATGGCCTTGTTGGGTTCCATTAGATGGAAGACGAATGCACCAACACACAGGTTCTTGTGCCCTCTCTCTCTCTGGCTAATTGCAACTTTCATGGAGAGGCCCCTTCAGGTGTATTAAAATGAGATGTTTGACGATTAATTTAAATAACAAATAATGTCAGCTCTGCCATCTGTCAATGGCACCCAGTCCAACTACTATGGATGCCCGCCTGCAAGAGGATCTGATCTCTTGGCCCGGGAAGATCATAAAAGCCCACGTCAAGAGACCCCAGGACCCCAGAACACCAGCACACCGTGCAGTAAGGACTGGGCCTTCATAATAATGCTGCAGTCTCTCAGTTTGACGAGACCCATTGTGGCCTAAATTTAAGGCCTGGTAGCCTGCTGATTTCATCCTGTTCTACTCCTATTAAGGAAACCTGTGTCCCTTGACCTCTCATTTCCCTCATGTTCATGGTGGGTATGAATGTTACCTTCCAATTACATAGACTTTCGAATTATGTCCTAAAACATTTGCTTGGTTATGTCACTCTCTTGTCTTTCCAAACTGTCCCTTTTCACTCATCTAAGCTTCCAGCTGGGCCGCTGTCTGGGAGGGTGGAAGTGAGCTGTGCTGACCCTTTCCTAGGACTGGATACAGATCCAACCCAGATGGGGCTGGGTCCAGCTAGATCTAGCAAAGGTCAGAGGCTGTTGTGGCTGGAAAAACCTCATTTATGTGTGGGGAGACAAAGGCAGGCCAGAGGGGCAGCAACATGGGAGTGCATTGGGGGCAGAGGCGGGTTTGGGCACTCGGTGGCTACCTTCTGCTCCAGGGCTCCACTTGCATCCCTGGCACCCTTGAAGAGAGAAGGAGGTGCTAGGCCTCCTCTTGAGTCTTCTAGATTCTGAGCCTTGCAAAGGCCCTCCTTGTGGGTCTTCAATCTGGAGTGAGGGGTGGGAAACCCAGACCAGCACCCTTCGCTGTCCTTTTGGCCTCCTGGGCTCCATTCCCACGATTGTCCCATCTGGACCATCCTGGTATGACCTTCTGGGGGAGCCGGGCTATTGTGGCTGCTGGTTTATGCCCACCCAGACTTCCTTCCCTTGATCACAGCCACCTCTAACTCTTTTCTTTAGGGGACTGCCTCTTCCTCACTCTATGTTTTTCAGGTAGCGCATCTCCAGACATTTATGGATTTAATTGGTCTGGGTGTGACTTGAACATCAACATTTCTAAGAATGTCCCAGGTGATTCTAAAATGTAGCCAAGTCTGACCAGGGTCAGTGGCTCAGGCCTGTAATCCCAGCACTTTGAAAGGCCGAGGCATGAGCCCAGGCATTCGAGAGTAGTCTAGGCAACATAGCAAGACCTTGTCTCTATTAAAAAATTAAAAAATTTAGCCAGGCTTGGTGGCCTGAGGCTGTAGTCCCAGCTACTTGTGCAGCTGAGGTAGAAGGATTGCCTGAGTCCAGGAGGTTGGGGATGTGGTGATTGTACCACTGCACTCCAGCCTGGGCAACAAAGTGAGATCCCAACTCAAAAAACAAACAAAAAAACAAACAACATGTAGCCAAATTTGAAACCCACTGCTCCCTCCCCTTGCCCTTGGGATGGTCAGGTGAGCCGAAGTGGGTCAGTCAGAGCCCTTCTGGTGTTTTGCTGCAGACATAAGATGGTCTCTCTTTAAGGATTGTTGGGGGAATGACGTGAGCCTACTGCATTCACCCTTGTCCAGCCCCTGAAAGGTTGCACCTGTTCCCATAGCCTCTTCTCAGCTGTCTAGGATCATGTGGAGCCCCCAGAGTCCCTGGGCTGCTCTGGGACATGCCTCTCTGCATATGGTATTTCTTCCTCCCAGAAGCCACGTCTTTCTCACGAAGTCCTGCTTAACCTCAAAGACCCAATAGGCCTCGCTTATTCTGGGAGACCACTCCACTCCTGCCTCCACACCCCGTGGGCTGGTTTGGAGCTGCTCCCCAGACTCCCCTGTATGTTTTCCTGGGGAACTTATCACTGGAATCTCCTGTCTTCACACCTGTGTCCCTGCAGGCCATGGGCTTCTCTTTTATTTTATTTATTTTATTTTTTATTATAAAGATGTGGCGTACAATTCAGGGTTAGGTATACAAACGTTGATTATGCAGTCACCCTTGTTGATGAGGTGTGGCCCTCCCTCCCCTGGCAGTTTCCCTCAACTGCCCATTCCCCCCCCGGGGGGGGGGCCCCCCCCCCCGCCCCCCCCCGCGGGGCGGGGGCGGGGCGGGGCGCGGGGCGGGGCGGGGGGGGGGGGGGGGGGGGGGGCGGGGGGGGGGGGGGGGGGGGGGCGGGGGGGGGAGGGTGAGAAGGAGAGCGAGAGAGAGAGTG
>CAUYQG010257520.1:0-11774 GCA_963574415.1 Tarsius wallacei
CAACCTGGATGGAACTAGAGTCCATAATACTGAGTGACCTCTCACAAAAACAAAAAACTAAGTATCACATGTTCTCACTCATATAGTAGACCTTGATCATCCAATGTATTACCACAAGAAAATGACTGACAGTGGTGGGAAGCTGGGGGGGGAAGGGTGAGGGGGATGGGATTAATGGTGGTGGGTATCTGTCTGGGGATGGGGAGACAAGTCTTATCAACAAGGGTACCTGAACGAAACATTTTTGTATGCCTAACCCCTAACTGTACCCCACAATAACATAATAAATAAAATAAAATAAAATAAAAAATAAATAAAAAAAAAATCTGTGTGAGGAGCCAAAAATTTTTAAGAGTTTTAGACACTACTAGCAAGCACTAATCTAAAGATTCTGCAGCTTGATGATGAACCCTGAATCCAATTCTTTACTTATTTCTACTTAATATTTCCTGTTGATGTGTAACCTTGGTCAAGACAATTATGCTTTCTCTTCTTCATTTGTATTTATAGTATATCTATGAGATCCATGGCATTACCTTGAGTGTACCTAATAAAAGTGGTTGTAAAATGCAATTATCAATAAATATTGACTTAGATCACCAGTGGTGACACTATAACTTAGTACTAAAATACATGTGAAAATACTCACCACTGCCAAGTAAATAGCCTTCTATTTTATGTATGTATAATTACAAAATCAAACTTATTCAAAGGAATATGATTTAAAATACTTTCCCTTGTAGATTAAATAGATAACACATAGTCATTTAGAAGATAAATTTTTGAATAAAACTGCTCAAATCACCTATCATAACGATAAAGACCTGAAAATAGTACATTAATAACATAATATCTCATAACTCATCATTTTAAACTGAGTCATACAAAATACTGGGAGAAACAGAAAAACTTTTGACTCTTTGACAACTGTAAAAAAAAAAAAACTTCACCCATCCATTCAGTAAAAAATTATTGAGTACATATTACATGGAAGACATTGAAAACTACTTTCTATGGGTTATAAAAATGATAATTATGATTGTCATTTAAATTAATAAAACTTTAATAAAATTTATTTAAAATTATATAGTAATACAGGTGAGGAATTGTAAAAGAGAATATAAATTCCTCATAATATAATTATTCCCATCTTATTTAGTAATAAACTCCCAAGTTTTAGCTGGGCATCTTGTACTCCAGAATTAAAACTGTATTTCTAACATTCTTTTAAGGTAGGTTTGTCAAAGTAAATTAGTTTTTGTCAATGGTACATAATAAATGTCTTGAAAGCCATCTGAAAGAAAATGTAAACAAAGGAGACTGCACTCTCTACTCCTTTTTCCTTCCTGATTGCTGGGATGCATAAGTGAATGTTAGAGCCAAAGCAACTATCCTTGACAATATAGAGGAAAACACAAATTGAGGGTGGTGGGTAATAATGAAAAATTAGGCTATATAATGATGCTGTGTAGTTACTTAATTAACCTGAACTCTTTTGTGCCCTTCCTGTACAACACCCTTACCCCAATGGCCTGGGATTCCCTCCTAATCTCCACTGGGTTAGCCAAGAGTGCACACTTGCAGGGTGCTTCAGCTCCTTTCCCCTGCTCTCTCCTCAAAGGCTCAAAACAGGCAGAGAACTTGGGTAATTAACAGAGCTCTGCTCTCCATCTATGTTGGCTGGGCATTTCCTTGGAGCAACACTCAAGGAAGAGAAATCTCACAGCAACCATCACAGCTGTTTTTCTCCCACGAGCACCACCTCCTGGCCAGAGGTCAACATTACAGTCCACCACATCAGATATACAAGGAGGAACACACACACAAAATGGAATTTATAAAGAATCATGTATTTATTCTTACATGTTTAACTTCAGTCACCTTCAATGTACTCTTTGTTTGATGCAATATATCTATTGAGACATTTTTTCCACTGCTCAAACCAATTTTTGAACTCATCAATTTTGATGCTTTTTAGTGCTTCTGCTGTTTTTTGTTTCACCTCTTCAACATCAGCAAAATGTTTATCTTTGAGGATATTTTTCACCTGGGGAAACAAAAAAATTCACTCAGGGAGACATGAGGTGAATAAGGAGGGCGGGGCACAGGGATCATGCAGTTTTTGGTCAAAAACTGCTGAACATTCAGAGTGGTGTGGGCAGGTGCACTTGTGAATTACCCACCATGAAATGGGCAAATTGAAAGAATTTCTTTTTAAAAATTCACTGAAACTGAGCACAGCCTCTCAAAACAACTTTGTCTTGTCCACTAATGTCAATGGGTTCCTAGAACTTGCACTTAGTGGGGGAAGCCTGTACTACAAGGAGTCCACCCTCCAAAAAATAATCCTTTTTTTATTCTCCATCATAATACCTCAGCTTTGAGGAAGGCATGATCCCAGACCCAAGCTAGTGCCACTTTCTAAGCCACTCCAGTCACTAAGTATGCTGTGAGCCAGAGCAGGTACCCAGTACAGGACTATCACAGCTAGCAATTAAGAAACACACCACACCAAGGGAACCCTATAGTTCTTACATCAGTCCCCTGCCAACCTCAAATAAGATGAACTAGTCTACCCAAATGAGAAAGAACTAGGAAAATAATTCTGAAAATAGAGAAAAACAGAGTTCTCCAACACTGACAAAAGACCACACCAACTCTTCAGCAACAAACCCTAACCCAAACGAAATTTTTGAAATTCCAGACATAGAATTCAAAAGTTGGATTATAAAATTCATCAATTAACTTCAGGAGAAAATTGAAAACTAACATATAGAAATTAAAAGCTATTCAGAACATGGGTTAAAAAATTCTCCAAAGAGATAGACACCATCAAAAAAAGTTGAAAATTTAAAAATGAAAGAATCATGTAGGGAAGTATAAAATGCAGTAGAAAGTTTTAGTAGTAGAGTAGAACAAGCAGAGGAAAAGATCTCAGAACTGGAAGACAAAGCTTTTTAGTTAACCCGATCAGACAGTACCATTACTTATGGCTACATTAATATGACTGAGAGATTGCATATCATCAGCCTAACATTACACCTCAAGGAACTAGAGAAATACAAACAAACCAAGCCAAAGCTAGCAGAAGAAAAGAAATAAGGACTACCAGAGCAGAACTAAGTGAGATTAAAATAAAAAACACAAAAAAGAAACAAAAAATTGATTCCTTGAAAAGATAAAAAAAGATAGACTACTAGCTAAGTTAATTAAGAAACAAAGAAAGAAGCCTCAAATTAGCTTAATCAGAAATGAAAATGGATACATTACAACCTATATGATGAAAATTCAAAAGATTGTCCAAGACTTTTATGGACACCTCTATGAAAACAAGCCAGACAATCTAGAGGAAATTGATAAATTCTTGGAAATGTACAAATCCTCAAACCTTGAATCAGGAATAAATAGAAACCCTGAAAAGACCTATAATGAGTAATGAGATTGAAACAGTAATTAGAAGTCTTCCAACAACAACAACAACAGTCCAGGACCTGATGAACTAACAGCTGAATTCTACTATACTTTCAGAGAAGAACTGGTACCAATTTTATTGAAGCTATTCCACAAGATTGAAAAGAAGGGAATCCTCCCTAACCACAAGGTCAGTATCTCTCTGATGTCAAAGCCAGGAAAAGACACACACAAAAAAGAAAACTACAGACCAATATTCCTTATGAACATAGACATGATAATCTTTAACAAAATATTAGCAAACTGAATCCAACAGCACATCAAAATAATAATAATAATAATAATAATAAATAATAATAATAATAATACATTATGACCAAGTGGATTTTATACCAGGGATGCAAGGATGGTTCAGCATACACAAGTCAATACATGTGATCCACTACATAAACACAATTAAAACCAAAAAAAAGGATCATTTCAATAGATGCAGAAAAAGCATTTGATAAAACCGAGCATCCCTTCATGATAAAAATCTTCACCAAAATAGACATAGAGGGAACCTCAAAATAATGAAAGCCATATATGACAAACCCAAAGCCAATATCATCCTGAATGGAGAAAAGTTGAGTTCATTTCCCTCAGAGCTGTTACACGACAAGGATGTCCACTTTCACCACTCTTATTCAGCATAGTACTAGAAGTCCTAGCCAGAGCAATAAGGCAAGAAAAAGAAATAAAGGTATCCAAATTGGAAAAGAAGAAATCAAACTATCTCTGTATGCCAATGACATGATCTTATACCTAGAGAATCCTAAAGACATCTTCAAATGAATTGATAAATGAATTGGGTAAAGTTTAAGGATGCAAAATTAGCACACAGAAATCAGTAGCACTGTTATACTTCAATAGTGACCAAGCTGAGAAACAAGTCAAGAACTCAATTCCTTTTGCAATAGTATCCAAAAAGCTAAAATATCTAGATATATATTTAACCAAAAAGTTGAAAGAACTGTACAAGGAAAACTTCAAAACTCTGATGAAAAACATTTTAGAGGACACAAACAAATAGAGGCACATTCCATGCTCAAAGGGTTGGAAGAATCAACATTGTTAAGATGACCATATTACCCAAAGTAATCTACAGATTCAAAATAATCCCTATCAAACTACCAACATAATTTTTCACAGAATTAGAATAAAAAATCCTAAAATTAATATAGAACCAAAAGAGAGCCACAATAGCCAAAGCAATCTTATACAAAAAGAACAAACCTGGAGGCTTCGTATTACCTGACTTCAAATTATACTACCAGGCTGTGGTAACCAAACCAGCATGGTACTGTTACAAAAGCAGACACATAAACCAATAAAACAGAATAGAGAATTCAGAAATAAACCCAAATACCTACAACCAATATTTGACAAAGCAGATAAAAGCATACACTAAAGAAAGAACACCCTATTCAACAAATGGTGCTAGAAAAATTGGATAGCTAAGTGCAGAACATGAAAATTGATCCCTATGTCTCCCCATATACAAAAATTAGCTCAAGATGGATTAAAGATTTAAATGTCAGGCATGAAACCATAAAGATCCTGGAAGATAACTTGAAAAAAAAATCTCTTCTGGACATCGACTAGGCAAAGAATCTATGGCTAAAACCCCCAAAACAAATGCAACAAAAACAAAAATAAGTAAGTGGGATTTAATTATATTAAAAGGCTTCTGTACCGCTAAAGAAATAATCAACAAAGCAAATAGGCAGGCTACAAAATGGGAGAAGATACTTGCGAATTATACATCTGACAAAGTACTAATATCAAGAATCCAAAGAACTCAAAGAAATCAAAAAGAAAAAAGCAAATAACCCCATTTTAAAAAGGACAAACAACACAAACAGATATCTCTCAAAAGCAGGTATACAAATGGCCAACAAATATTTTTTAAAATGCTCACCATCACTCATCATGAGGAAAATGCCAATTAAAACCACAATGAGATGCAACTTTACACCAGTCAGAATGGCCATTATCAAAAATCAAAAAACAATAGATGCTGGCACAGATGCAGAGAAATGCTTACACACTGTTGGTAGGAGTGTAAATTAGTACAACCTTTATGGAAAGTGGTATGAAGATTTCTCAAACGACTAAAATAGATGTACTATTTGATCCAGCAATCCCACTACTAGGTATCTACTCAAAGAAACAGAGGTTGTTATATAAAAATGACACCTACATCAGCATGTTCATTTTAGCACAATTCACAATTGCAAGGATCCACATCAACCCTAATGCCCATCTACTGATTAGTGGATAATAAAAACATGTTATATATACAGTATGGAATACTAATCATCTATCAAAAATAATGCAGCAACTTGGATGGAATTGGAGAGCATCATCCTACATTAACTAACCCAAGAACAGTAAGCCAAACACCACATGCTTGCACTGATAAGTGGGAGCTAAACTAAGGATATGCAGAGACATAGAGAATGGTATAATGAACACCAGAGATTCAGAAGGGGGAAGGGATGGGGTGGCGGGACAAAAAAAATTGCTTATTGGGTACAATGTTCACAGGCTGATGTGGTGGATACACTTAAAGCCCAGACCAAAAACTATTTACACCCTTCATAGTTACTGAAATAAAAAAAATAAAAAAGAAGGTTGATACCAGCCAAGACAACTGCTTTAAAAACAAAAATGAGCCTTCTTCCAAGAAACATAGATGATTCCTTGTTATCTACAGTATATCATCTACTATCTCTACCACAAATATTTTTAGACCATAAGACATATAACAAAAGAGAAAAATGTGAAATCAACTTTTAAAAATCAATAAAAACCAGTCACAAGATGACAAAGATACTGCAATTAGTAAACAAAGATATTAAAAAAGCTAATATATGTTATAGAACTTTAATGAAATTAGTCATAATCTATGAACAGATGAACAATATCAATAGTAAGTAAAATAATAAAAATGAACCAAATGAGAATTTTAGAAGTGAATAACTGAAAGGAGAAATTTACTGGATGAGTTTAACAGATTACAGTCTGAGATATATCAATGAAAGTTACTATCTGATGAAAAAAGGAGGGGAATTAACAGACTCTCAGTGACTTTAGGGACAATATTAAATCACCTATTATATGTTTTTGTAGTCCCAGAAGGAAAGAAGAAGGAGAAAGGGTTAGATAAAATACCTGAAGAAGCTGGGCTCGGTGGTCCAGCCTGTAATCCCAGCGCTTTGGGAGGCTGAGGTGAGTGGATTGCCTGAGCCCCAGGGTTCGAGACCCACCTGGACAACTTGGCGAGACCTCATCTCTACAATAAAGTCAAAAATTAGCTGGGCGTGGGAGCGCACGCCTGTAGTTCCGGCTACTTGGAAGGCTGAGGCGGAAGGATCGCCGGAGCCCAGCAGGTCGTGGCTGCAATGGCCGGGAGTGGCCACTGCACTCCAGACTGGGTGACAGAGTGAGACTCCAACTCAAAAAAAAAATAATAAATAAATTAAAAAGTCTGAAGAAAACCTGGTCAAAACTTTTCCAAACAGAAAACTTACAGATCAACTTATAGATTTTAAAAGTTAATACAGATAGATACAAAAAAGGGATCATACTCAAAATGTTGTGATACAAAAATAAAGAGAATATCTTAAAGGCATTCAAAGAAAAATTATTCATTATATACAGAAAAGATAATAAAAAGAATGAATGAATTTTCAGTAAATACAACAGGGACAATTAAAATATGACACATTGATATTCAAGTGCTATAAAAACAACCTATGACACAGATTCTTATATCCTATAATAATATCTTTCAAAAATGGAAGAAAAATGAAGATGTTTTCAGGTAAATGAAAACTTACTTTCTCACAAGGAAACATGAACCACAAAAAAAAAATGCTAAAGGAAATGCTATATGCTGACAGAGAAATGTGAAACTACAGGAAGGAATACCAAGCACACACACACACATATAAAGATAATATAGATGAATGCATGAAAAGGCATGGAGAAACTATAAATTCATACGACTAAGTGAAATAAGATTTTCTGAAGAGGGTACACACTGTATAATTCCAACTCTATGACATCCTGGAAAGGTGAAACTATCAAGACAGTAAAAAGATCAGTGGTTTTGAGGGATTAAAGGGGTGGTGATTGTACCCTTCATTTTTAAAATAAAAAATAAACTAAAATAAAGGGGTGGTGGTGAATAGGTGGAGCACAGATTTTTAGAACATTGAAACTATTCTTTATGATACTATAATGGTAGATACATGTTATTATAAATTTTTTCAAACCCATAGGCTGTAAAACACGAAGAGTGAACCCTAATGTAAACTATAAACTTTGTGTGATAAAGATGTGTCAATGTTAGTTCATCAGTTATAAAAAAATATACTACTCATGTATGAGATTTGATGGTAGGAAAGCTTTGCATGTGTAGGGACAGGGGGTATGTGGGAAATCCAGGTAAATTCTCCTTAATTTTGCTACAAACCTAAACAATATCTATTAAAATAAAATTCGAACAAAAGAGAAATGAAGACATATGCCCACACAAAAAATTGTACATGAATGCTTATAGAATCATTATTTATAATAACCAGAAAGTGAAAATAACTCAAATATCCACCAATGGATAAACAGATAAACAAAATGTGGAATCCATAAACTGGAATATTATTTGACCAAAAAAGGAATGAAGCACAGATACATGCTACAGCATGGATGAATCTCAAAAATATTTTGTAAGTGAAAGAAACTAGTGACAAAAGATTATGTAATATATGATTTCATTTATATGATAATCCAGAATAGGGAGACTCATAGAAATAGAAATTAGATTGTGGTTGCTTAAGGCTGAGAGTAAGGAGTAGGAAAAAAGGGATCATTAGAAAAAAAGTATGAGGTTTCTTTTTGAGGTAATGAAAATGTTCTAAAATTGACTATGTGGTAGTAGGTGCACATATCTGTGGAATATACTAAAAAATTGAATTTTACACTTAAATGGGGAAATTAAATTGTATACAAATTAAATCTCAATAAAACTGTTAAAAATAAAATGAGGTATGTGCACACATGAATTAGAATAGATGAATATATTTAAAGAGAAAAAAATGTGACATTACATAGCACTGGTAAGGATGTGAGAAAACTGGAATTTTCATACATTGTGTGGAAAATGTAAAATATTACAGTCATTTTGGGATTTTGGCAATCTCTTATAAAGTTAAACATTTACTTATACGAGAGGGGACCTATAAAACCCCAAAATTATCTTTTGGAGAGCAGATCCCTTGTAGTGCACTTGTAATTTGTTCTTCCAGATCAAACAATCAACCAAAGTTTTCATCTGGAAGTTTTGAGAAGGTTGCATTATGATTTGCTGAAGAAATCTCCCAAGCTGTGGCAAACAGGTGACTGGTTCTTCCACCATGACAAAATACTTGCCCAGGCTGCACTGAATGTTCAGCAGTTTTTGACCAAAAAACAGCATGACCCTGGTGCCCCACCCTCCCTATTCACCTAATCTCACCCCAAGCAACTATTTTTTGTTTCCCCAAATGAAAAAAGTCATCAAAGAGAAATGTTTTGCTGATGTGGAAGAGGTGAAACCAAAAATGGCAGAAGCACGAAAAGACATAAAAATTAATTAGTTCAAAACTGTTTTGAGCAGTAGAAAAAGTGTCTTGATAGGTGTATTGCATCAAATGACTATTTTGAAAGTGATTGAAGTTTAAACATGTAAGAATAAATACATAATTTTTTATAAATACATTTCAGAATTTTTTTTGTGTCCTCCTCGTAATCTAACTGTATTAATTAAAAGTCAGAGATTGTCAGATTTGCTTTAAAAAACAAACCATCAATAAGATTCAGATGTATAGTGTTTAAAAAATTAAAAAAATAGCCGGGCTGGTTGCTCAGCCTGTAATCCCGCGCTTTGGGAGGCTGAGGTGAGCGGATTGCCTGAGCCCGCGGGTTCGAGACCCACCTGGGCAACTTGGCGAGACCTCATCTCTACAATAAATAATAATAATAAAAAAACTCAGCCAGGCGTGGTAGCCCGCGCCTGTCATTCTGGCTACTCGGAAGGCTGAGGCGGAAGAATCGCCGGAGCCCAGCAGGTCGCGCTGCAGTGGCCGGAAGCGGCCATTGCACTCCAGTCTGGGCGACAGAGTGAGACTCCAACTCAAAAAAAAAAAATTAAAAAAAATAAAGTTAAACAGTTACTTATCATATGGCTTAGCAATCTCACCTATATGAATTTATCCAAAAAAGAAAGCATAAGTCCACAGAACTCTGTATAAAAATTATCATAGTTGCTGTATTTATAATGCAAAAGTGAAGAAATAATAAAAATGTTCATAAACTTTTAAATAGATAAACAAGTTGTTGCACATCTATACACAATGAACACCATTTTGAAAATCTGAATGCAACAGTTGAATCTCAAATGCATTGTGCTAAGCGAAAGACACCAGACTGAAAGAGCTACATACTGTATGGTTTTATTTATATGTTATTCTGGACAAAGAAAAATTGTTGGAAATATAATATATTCAATGATTGCCATGGGTTAGGAGTGGATGAAGGTGACTGAATTCAAAACACAATGGGGAACTTTTGGGTGTGATGAAAAAATTCTATATTTTTATTTTGGTGATGATTACATGGATATGTATCTTTGTTAAAAATCATAGAGATGTACCACCAGAAAGGATAAATTTTATTCATGCAAATTATGCCTCAATAAAACTAACTTTTAAAAACATCTATCCTAAGATCAGTCTTATTATACCAAGACCAGACTTAGCCCAAGAATGCTGGGAAAATTCAACATGAAAGTTCAATATGAGATAATCTGTTAAAATAATTACTCACATATGATATTGATAGAAGCTTGAAAGGCAATTGATAAAATTCAAACTCTAATCTCCATTCCTGAAAGCATCTGAAAGAGAAATTAGAGAGAACTGTTCAAAAATTAGTAGCACAGTTTTCACAATAGAAGCAAAATACATTTTTAGTATTAAGTTCAATAGGAGCTCTATGGAAGAAACCAGAAAACTTAGAGTCACATAAAATGATATAAGAAATAGTGGGAAGACATAATTTTCTTGAAGGAGATAGCACTGTAAGTGTACGTCAGGACCTTTTAAAAAAAATCAAATTAGCATAATAATGTAAAAAACATAATTGCACAATTGTTTTTTAACTTTTCAAAATAGTTCTAAATGTTATAATGGAGGAATACATGTGTAATATTTTTAAAAGAATTAAAAACTTACTGAGTGGAGACTTTCACGATGAGATGTCAAAGGTATGTAAAAACCATAGTAATCTAAATAGTCTAGTGGCAAGAGAATAGGGGGAAAATCAAGAAATAAAAAATTCGTAAGATCGTCAAAGTTAGTCCATGCAACAGTGGCATTTTAAATCAGTGGGGAAAAAAACTTTATCTAGTCAACAATGTTGAGAATTATTTAAATAACTGTAAAAATAAAAAAGACAAATATCACATGTTATCATTTATATGAGGAAACTAAACTATTTGATCACATAATGACAGAGAGTGAAAAAAATGGATAACAGACACTGGGAGGGGTGAGTCCAGGAAAGGGGGAGGATAGAGAACTGGCTTAAAGAATACAGACATGCAAGATAGAAGGCATAAGTTAAATGTGTGACAGCAGAATAATGTGACTATACGCAACAAAAATATATAGTACTCAGGTGATGGACACCCTAAATGCCCTGATTTGATCACTGTGCATTACATACATGCGACGAAATTTCTCATGTGCTCCACAAATGTGTACTAATTTTTTTAAATGAAAATTAAGCAAAAAAGGAAAAGGAAAACACTCACAAAATATTTTTAAAATAATAATTATAAACATACCAGTATGCTTTCTATTTCAGAACAATATATAAGTATTAATTTCAGACACATATATAAGTATAAATGAAAGAGGCAAACCACAAAATAAAATATTAAAAGCTATGCTCACATTTAAAAATTGTATACTAAAACTTGATAAAATCAACTTGAAAGAAAAATAATCTTAAACAAACATTAATTCTGTGCCTGGTAACAAAAAGCTACTATCTTTAAAACTAAGTATATGATAATCATTAAAAATTGGAACACTATACTCTGTCTGGGCTTGATGGCTCAGGCCTATAATCCCAGCACTTTGGGAGGCTTAGGTGAAAAGATTGCCTGAGCCCACAGATTTGAGACCAGCCTGGGCAACTTGGAGAGACCTCATATCTACAATAAATCAAGAAAAATTAGCTGGCTATAGTGGTGCACACATGTAGTTCCAGCTACT
>CAUYQG010257521.1:0-13328 GCA_963574415.1 Tarsius wallacei
TACCTCGGCATCTTCCTAACCAGAGAAGTGAAAGACCTTTATAATGAGAACTACAAAACACTGCTCAAAGAAATCCAAGAAGGCACAAACAAATGGAAAAATATTCCATGCTCATGGATAGGAAGAATCAACATTGTTAAAATGTCCATCCTACCAAAGGTAATCTACAGATTCAACGCAATACCCATTAAGTTACCAACATCATTCTTCTCAGACCTGGAAATGACAATACAGAAATTCATATGGAAACATAAATGACCACGAATAGCCAAAACAATCCTTAGCAAAAGAAACAAAGCAGAGGTATCACACTTCCAGACTTCAAACTCTACTATAAGTTTACAGTAATCCAAACAGCCTGGTATTGGTATAAGAACAGGCACATAGACCAATGGAACAGGATAGAGATTCTGGAAGCAAAGCCTCAATTTCTTAACTAACTCATCTTTGACAAAGTCTCTGACAACAACCACTGGGGAGAGGAGAACCTATTCAATAAATGGTGCTGGGAAAACTGGCTGATCACATGCAGAAGATTGAAACAGGACCCCTACCTATCACCATACACAAAAGTTAACTCTAAATGGATCAAAGACCTAAATATAACACCTCAAACTATAAGAATCTTAGAAAACGCAGGAGACAGCCTTATGGAAATTGGAACTGGCAACCAAATTCCTATTCAGAACCCTAAATGCCCATACCTTAAGAAATAAGATACACAAATGGGACATTATCAAACCAACAAGCTTCTGCAAAGCAAAAGAAACCATCAAGAGAGCACGAAGACAGCCCACAGAATGGGAAAAAAATATTTGCCAACTGTATATCTGACAAAGGCCTAAGCATCTAGGATCTACAAGGAACTCAAATGTGCCAAAAGAAAAAAGACAAACAGCCCCATTAAAAAGTGGGCAAAAGACATGAATAGACACTTCTCAAAAGATATACAGGCAGCCAACAGACACATGAAAAAGTGCTCAGCTTCACTCATCATCAGAGAAATGCAAATCAAAACCACACTGAGATAACACCTAACCCCAGTAAGAATGACCATCATTAATAAAACAAACAACAACAGATGCTGGCAAGGATGCGGAGAAAGGGACGCTTCTACACTGCTGGTGGGAATGCAGACTAGTGCAACCTCTTTGGAAGACCGTGCGTCAGTATCTGAAAGAACTAGAAATTGACCTTCCATATGACCCAGCAATTCCCCTATTGGGAATATACCTGGAGAAACTCATATCATTCTACAAAAAAGATACCTGCACACATATGTTTGTTGCAGCTCTATTCACAATAGCAAAAACATGGAACCAACCATGTTGCCCAAAGAAACTGGACTGGATAAAAAAAATGTGGTACATATACACAATGGAATATTATGCAGCCATAAAGAAGAACAAACATATAGATTTTGCAGCAACTTGGATGGATTTAGAGTCGATCATACTCAGTGATCTATCACAGAAACGGAACAGAGTACCATATGTTCTCACTCATAAGTGGACCTTGAACAATTATAATACTATAAGAAAGCGATTGGCAGTAGTGAGAAACTGTCAGGGGAGGGAGGGGCACACCTCATCAGCAAGGTTACCTGCATAAACAACATTTGTATACCTAACCCTGAATTATACCCCACATCTTTATGATAAAAAAATAATAATAATAATAATAAAAAGAAAGCTAAGGTGAAGTCTAAAATTTGGGGAAACATCAAATACCAAAATTAACCAAAGCAAAAATAGAAAAACTAAATAGGCAAATAAGCACTCACAAAACTGAAATGAAAATTTCCCACATATACACAAAATGGCCAAGTCTAGATGATTTTTAAGGTAAATTTGGGCCACATCTTTTTTTTTTTTTTTTAACTTTTTTTCTAATTTTAAAGATGTGAGGTACAATTCAGGATTAGGTATACAAATGTTCATTACAAATGTTCATTATGCAGGTACCCTTGTTGATGAAGTATGCCCTCCCTTCCCCAGACAGATTCCTACTACTGCCAACCCCGATTCCCTGACCCCTCCCATCAGTTTCCCACTATTGCCAGGCCACATCTCTAAAGAAAAGAGTTATCTTATCTCATGCAGGTTTTTGCAGAGCATAGAACAAGAGAAGAAACACCCCAATTCACTTATGAGACTAGAATAATCTCAATACCATACTGTATAAAGAAAGTACAAGTAATAAAAATCACAGTTATGGGCCTGGCATGGTGGCTCACACCTATAATCCCAGCACTTTGCTTGAGCCCAGGAGTTCAAGATTAACCTAAGCAACTTAACGAGAACTTGTCTCTACAAAAAATAAAAAAATTAGCAGAGGGTGTGCCACATTGCTGTAGTCCGAACTACTCAGAAGGCTGAGTCGGAAAGATTGCCTGAGCCTAGGAAGTTGAGGCTGTGGTGAGCCATGATCATGCCACTGCACTCCAGCCTGGGTGAGACCCTAACTCAATGCAAGAAAAAAAAGTCACAGGTGTGACTATGAAGGCAGACATCTTATAGGAAACATTAGCTAACCGAATCCAACATCTGACATTGTATTGGAAAAATTTTTTAGCCAAGTATATTAGTTTTTGTAGGTATACAAAGATCATGAAACATCAAAAAATCAATGTAGGCTGGGCACGGTGTCTCAGCCTGTAATCTTAGCACTTTAGGAGGCTGAGGCGAGAGGATTGCCTGAGCCTGGGGGTTCAAGACCAACCTGGGCAACTTTGTGAGACCTCCTCTACACAATAAATAAAAAAATAAGCCAGGCATGGTAGTGCATACCTGTACTTCCAGTTACTTGGAAGGCTGAGGCAGAAGGATTGTCTAAAACTAGCAGGTGGAGTCTGCAGTGGCCGTGAGTGTGCCACTGCATTCCAGCCTGGGCAACAGAGTGAGACTCCAACTCAAAACAACAACAACAAAATCAATGTAATTCATAACATTGCTAGACTAAAGGAAGAAACCCAAATGTTTATCTCAATAGATACAGGAAAAGTAATTTCCAATGTTTAATTTGTATTTATAATAAAATTTTTTAGAAAACTAGGACTATCCCCCAAAGACTATCCCCCAAAACTTACAGTGAACATAACATACTCACTGAGGAAATTTTAGAAGTCTTCTATCTAAGATTAGGAACAAAAAAAGAAATGTCTACTATTTCCACTTCTGCTCATTACAGTAATGAAAAGACTAAACATTCTGTGATAAAAAGAAAAAGGAGCTATTGAGGACTGGCAGACTGTAAGTAAAGAGACAAATATGTCATTTGTAGCAGATTATATGATTATTTACATTAAAAATTGAATAAACAGGCTATAAGAACTTTTTTTTTTTTTTGAGTTGGTGTCTCACTCCATCAGCCAGGCTGGAGTACAACGGCATACTTCTGATCACCCCAGCGACGACCTGCTAGACTCAGGTGATCCTTCTGCCTCAGCCTTCCAAGTAGCCATGCCCAACTAACCCTATGAGAACTATAAAGAGTTCAACAGGATTTCTGGATATTTAATGAACCAGGAGCCTTCCTATATACCAGTGATAACCAGTTAGATAATAAGATAGCTTGTCAAAGTAACCAAAGCTGGGGGGAGGACCAAATGGCCGATGAAAGAAATGGAAGAGCCCCAACACGGGCTCTATGGGAAACATCCTGCAGGGGTGGTCTGCGCTGTGTGGGCACTCCCGCTTCCTTCCCTATACAGCCCTCAGCAGGGGCAATGGACCACTTCAGGGTCATTGCTCTAGCGCCAGGGATCTTTTGTGGCCCCACATCAGGGTTGCAGCTGTGGCTTGCCTGCAGGGGCCACTATCATAGCAAAAGCCCTTCCCACTGAGCAGAGCAGGAACTAGAAGGCAGAGCACCTCTGTGCAGTATGGAAGCCCACCTCCCTGCAGGCTGAGGGAAAGACATCAACACTCCACTAATATGACAGCTGCTTTCTTTTTACCTCAGGGTGGAAAGGGTGGTCCTGTCTAGTAGGGAGGAGGCCACCCATGCCTCCAAGAACACCTGTGCCAGAATAGAGCTGTGGGGCCCCTCCTGGCCATCTGACAATCCTGCTGATAAGATGCACAGGCTAGGGAGGAGGTCACCAGAGCTCCCTAACAGCCAGGGTCCCTGGTGCCTATGCCAGAGGGAGGGGAAAACCTCTGAACTGGAGGAAAGGACTTGCCCTGCCCCTACCAGACTACATTGGTGAAGCAGTGCCAGATGATCCCCTCAGCTCGCCACCCTTCCTGCCACCTCTGCCTCCCACATACCAGAGGAGAGAGGTCAGGTAAAAAAAAAAAAAGAAAACAAAAAACACAAACCGCCATCCAATGCTAGCAACTTTATCTAATAAAAGATAACAAAAAAATAAAGAGAAGAGTCTGCCTTCACAGAAGAGGACGAACCAGTAGAAAAACACCGGCTACCCCCAAAGCCTTACCAAGTTGACAGCCACAAAGGGGCTTTCCAGATTTCAAACAATGGAGCAACCATCCAGAACAACCTGCTTTTGATGACAGACATAGAATTCAGACTACGGAAGGCAAGGATACTCAATAAGATCCATGAGAAAGTTGACACTCAAATCATCCAGGCCATGAACACAGGGCAGGAAGTGAAAACTGGTCAGCCTGTTCTAAGACAGAACCAAACTGAATTTCTGGAAATGAAGAACTATCTCCTGGAATTTCAAAACATAATGGCAAGGCTTAATGGTAGAATTGACTAGGCAGAGGAAAGAATCTCAGAACTTGAGGATATAATTATTGAACTAACACATTCTGACAAAAATAAAGAGAAAATACTTAGGAAGAATGAGAAAAGACTATGAGACATCTGAGATTATGTAAAGAGATAACATCTATGGCTCATTGGCATCTCTGAGAGAAAAGAGGAAACTGAGAACATCCTGAAACAAGCTTTCCAATATGTCATCCGAGAATTCTTCCCCTATCTTGCTAGAGAGGTGGCCATGCAGACACAAGTGATTCAGAGAACTCCTGTGAAGTATTGCATGAGAAGACTATCCCCAAGCACATAATAATCTTACTTGCCAAGGTGAGAAAAAAAAATCCTAAAGGCTACATATGAGAGAGAAGGAACAGACCACCTAACAACGAAGACTCATTAGAATTGCAGCAGACCACTCAAACACCTTACAAGCCAGAAGGGACTGGAGGGTTCCATTTTTAATATTCTTGAAAGCAATTCCAACCAAGAATTCCCTACATCACCAAGCTAAGCTTCCTTAATGAAAGGCAATTAAAATCCTTCCCAGACATCCAATCTCTAAGAGACTATGCCACCTCCAGTCCACTCCCTCTGGAGATGCTTAAGAAAGTTCAAAGCACAGAAACAAAAGAACTATTCCACCCAGCACAAAAGCATAGGTAGGTACAGAGTTTATAGACATACAAATCAACCACAAAGCCTAAAATGCAAAGCAACCTCTTAATAGCAGTATGACAAGAACAAATCCCTACATTGTAATACTTAAAAGTGAATGGACTGTATGCACCATTCAAAAGGCAAAGAGTGGCAAATTGACAAAGAAGCATGATCCATCCTTCTGCTGCCATCAGGAAACTCATCTCACTGCAAATGATATCCAAATAAGCTCAAGGTAAAGGGCTGGAGAAAGATCTTTCAGGTAAATGGAAAACAAGAAAGAGCAGGAGTGAGCTATTCTTATGTCAGACAAAACAGACTTTAAACCAATAAAAGTTAAAAAGGACAGTGAAGGGCACTACATAATGATAAAAGACTCAATACACCAGCAAGAAATATCTGCCTTGAAGGTATATGCACCCAACATATGAGCACCTAGATTTATAAGACAACTGCTAATTAAGAGAGGATACAGACAGCCCTGCAATTATAGTCAGAAGCTTTAATACTCTACTAACAGCCTTGAACAGATCATCAAGGTAAAAAACTAACAAAGATATCCAGAATCTTAACTTAGCACCTGACCAATTGGATCTAATAGACATCTAAATAACTGGGTGTGGTGGCGTGTGCCTGTAGTTCCAGCTACTTGGAAGGCTGAGGCAGAAGAATCACCTGAGCCCAGCAGGTCAAGGCTTTGGTGGCCATGAGTATGCCACTGCACTCTGGCCTGGGCACAGAGTGAGACTTCAACTCAAAATAATAATAATAATAATAATAATAATAATAATAGACATCTACAGCCCACTTCAATCAACAACCACAGGATATGCATTCTTCTCATCAGCACATGGAATATGCTCAAAGATTGACCACATACTCTGACACAAATCAAGTGTGAACAAGTTTCAATAGGTCAAAATCATACCAAGCACCTTCTCAGACCAGAGCAAAATAAAAATAAATACAGCCACCAACAGGAAACTCCAAAATACACAAATGCATGGAAATTAAACATGCTTCTGTATGACTTTTGAGTTAACACATAAATCAAGACAGAAACAAAAAAATTTCTAGAAACAAACAAAAAACACAGACACGCTGGGCATGGTGGCTCACGCCTATAATTCCAGCACTTTGGGAGGCTGCAGTGAGAGGATTGCTTGAGACCATGGGTTAAAGACTAGCCTGGGCAACTTGGTGAGACCTCATCTCTACAATTAATCAAAAAATTAGCCAGATGTGGTGGCACTTGCCTGTAGTTCCAGCTACTTAAAAGGCTGAGGCAGAAGGATCAACTGAGCCCAGCAGGTCGAGGCAGCAGTGGCCATGAGCATGCCATTGCACTCCAGCCTGGGTGACAGAGTGAGACTCTGACTCAAAAAACAAAAACAAAAAAACCCAAAGACACAACATATCAAAATCTCTGGGATACAATGAAATCACTGCTGAGAGAGAACTTTATAGCACTGCATGCACACATCAAGAAAATAGAGAGATTTTAAGTTATCAGTCAAAGGTTGCACCTAAGGGAGCTGGAAAGGCAAAAGCAATCCAATCCCCAAATCAGGAGGACAATAGAAATCATCAAAATAAATTCACAGCTAAATGAAATTAAAGACCAAAAAAATCAGGCCAGGTGTGGTGGCTCATGCCTATAATCCCAGCTCTCTGGAAGGCTGAGGTGAGAGGATTGCCTGAGCCCATGGGTTCTAGACTGGCTTGGGCAACTTGGTGAAACCTCATCTTTCCATAAATCAAAAATTAGCTGGGCATGGTGGCACATGCCTGTAGTTCCAGTTACTTGGAAGGATGAGGCAGAAGGATCACCTGAGCCCAGCAAATTGAGGCTGCAGTGGCCATGAGAGCTCACAGCCACTGCACTCCAGCTTGGGTGACAGAGTGAGACTCCAACTCAAAAAACAAAACAAAACAAAACATACAAATGTAAAGTCTCAGGATACAAAATCAATGTACAAAAATCAGTTGCATTTCTATATACCAACAAAAAAGAGACTGAGAACCAGATAAAAAACACAATTGCATTCACAACAGCCACACACACAAAAAATACCATGGCATTAATCTAACCAAAGAGGTAAATCTTTATAATGAAAACTACAAAACACTGCTCAAAGAAATCAAAGAGGACACAAATAAGTGAAAGAACATCCCATGCTCATGGATTGGAAGGATGAATATTGTCAAGATGTCCATCCTATCCAAGGCAATCTACAGATTCAATTTAATCCCTATCAAACTACCAGCACCATTTTTCAGAGACTTAGAAAAAACACCACTGGCCAGGTATGGTCCAGCACTTTGGGAGGCTGAGGTGAGAGTATTGCCTGAGGCTGCAGGTTCAAGACCAGCCTAGGCAACTTGGCAAGACCTTGTCTCTACCAAAAATTAGCTGGGCATGGTGGCATGTACCTGCAGTTCCAGCTACTTGGAAGGCTGATGCAAAAGAATTGCCTGAACCCCGCAGGTTGAGGTTGTGGTGACTGGGAGTGTGCTACTGCCCTCTAGCCTGAGTGACAGAGTGAGACTCCAACTCAAAAGAAAAGAAAAGGAATGACACAACTGAAATTCATATGAAAGCAAAACAGAGTCAAAATAGCTAAAGCAAACCCCAGCAAAAAGAACAAAGTTGGAGATATCACACTCCCAGACTTAAAACTTTACTACAAGGTTACAGTAATCAAGACAGCATGGTACTGGTACAAAAATAGACACATAGGTCAATGGAACAGGACAGAGAACCTGGAAATAAAACCACAGACCTTCAAGCAGTTCATCTTTGACAAAGCTGACAAAAACAAACATTGGGGAAAGTAACCCATATTTATTTAGAAAATGGTGCTGGAAAAACTGACTAACCACATTCAGAAGAATGAAACTAGACCCATACCTATTACTACATACAAAAATATTACTACATACAAAAATTAACTCAAAATTGACCAAGAACTTAAATGTGAAACCTCAACCTATAAGAATTTTAGAAGAAAACTTAGGGAACACCCTCCTGGACATCAGAGTAGGCAATAAATTCATGACTGGGTCCTCAGAAGCAAATGCAGCAAAATCTAAAATTGACTGGTGAGATCTTATCTAGCTAAAAATTTTTGCACAGCAAAAGAAACCATCAAGAGAGTAAACAGAAAACCCATGGAATGGGAAAAAAAATGTTTGCAAGCTATATATACAACAAAGGCCTAACATCTAGGATCTATTAAAAACTCTAATGAATTGACAGGGGAAAAACCTAATAACCCTATTAAAAAGTGGGCTAAGGACATGGTCAGACAATTCTTAAAAGAAGACATCCAAGCAAACATATGAAAAAATGCTCTGTTTCACTCATCATCTGAGAAATGCAAATTATAATATACAGCCACAAAGAACAAAATCATGCCCTTTCCAGTAACATGGATGCAAATGAAGATCACTATTCTAAGTGAACTATCACAGAAATGAAACACTGAATACTGCATGTTCTCACTCATAATTGGGCACTAAACACTGGCCACGTGGTCACAAGGGCAGGAACAACAGATACTGGGTATTGCTAAAGGAGGGAGAGAAGAAGGATAAGGGGCACACAACCACCTACTGGCTACCAAGAAGGCTCCTAGAAGCCCAAACCTTGCCTTCATGCAATTTGCATATGTAACAAATCCTCACATGTACCCCACGATTTTAAAATAAAATACAGAGGGTGCCAAAAAATGTATATACATTTTAAGAGATGTTATCTATGCATCTATGTTATCAGAAGTATCTGGATGCTGATGGTAACCACTTTGAGCACCTCTCATAATTGCAGAAGTCAAAAGTGATTTGTATTCATCTTATTGAGTATTACAAATTTAATATAGTTTTTTCCTTTCTTAAAAAGTGTATTTTTTGCTGGGCATGGGGGCTCATACCTGTAATCCCAGCACTTTGGAAGGCAGAGACAAAAGGATTGCCTGAGTTCAGGGGTTCGAGACCAGCCTGGGTAACTTGGCAAGACCTTGTCTCTACAATACATACGTACACACATAAAATAAATAAATACAGACATACATAAAAATAAATAAATAAATGCATACATACATACATAATTAGCTAGGCATGGTGGCATGCACCTGCCTTCCACCTCAGTCTGGGAGTGTGATGTCTCCAGCTTTGTTCTTTTTGCTGGGGATTGCTTTAGCTATTTTGACTCTGTTTTCCCTGTCAATTAATTAGCTACTTGGAAGGCTGAGGTAGAAGGATCGCCTTCAGCCCAGAAGGTTGAGGCTATGGTAGCCGTGAGTGTGCCACTGCACTCCAACTTGAGTGACAGAGTGAGTGTGCCACTGCACTCCAGCCTGGGTGACAGAGTGAAACTCCGACTAAGATAGATAGAAAGATAGATAGATAGACTGATAGAAAGAATAAAGTGATCTATGATTTTAATGCAATTCCTGGTAAAATACCTACAAAACTTTGAATGGAATTAGAAGTAATTTTAAATTTACATGGAAGAAGAAAAACTCTACCAATAACTAAAGCAGTTCTCTAAATAGACCATTCAAAGTTTACAAATTCAGCACAAACTTCTACCAAACAGGTATAGATAAAATATTTACAGATTATACAAGCTAGTGTTGTGAGATCCAGCATGAAGGGAGTAATAGTTTGGAGAATAGAAGCAAGGAAGAATCCAAGAAAACAAATCCATTAAGTCTTAGTCAGTTAGAGCTGCTGTATCAACATCCCAAAGACTGGGTGGCTTATAAATAACAACAATTTATTTATCAAGGTCCTGGAGGTTGGAAATCCAGATCTTGGTGCTAGCATGGTAAAGTTTTGGTGAGAACCCTCTTCTGGATCGCAGACTGCTGACTTCTGGCTGTACTCTCACATGAAAAAAGGGTGAGAAAGTTCTCTGCAGTTCCTTTTATAAGAGTACTAATCCCATTTCTGAGGGTTCCACTCTTATGACCTAACTACCTTCCAAAGGCCTTCTCTCTTAATACTTTCACATTTGGGATTAGGATTTCAACATACGAATTTTAGGGGAAATACAAACATTTAGTTAATTGCAACTCACCTTGTTGGTTGGGAAACCTTTTTTTTTTTTGAGTTGGAGTCTCACTCTGTCACCCAGGCTAGAGTGCAGTGGCATGCTCACGGCCACCGCAGGCTCGACCTGCTGGGCTCAGGCGATCCTTCCACCTCAGCCTTCCAAGTAGCTGGAACTACAGGCACGTGCTACCACGCCTGACTAATTAAAAAAAAAATTTATTGTAGAGATGTGGTCTCACCAAGTTGCCCAGGCTGGTCTTGAATGTGCCACCACGCCTGGCTAATTTTTTTTTTTTGAGTTGGAGTCTCACTCTTTCGCCCAGACTGGAGTGCAGTGGCTGCTCCCGGCCACTGCAGCCTGACCCACTGGGCTCCGGCGATCCTTCTGCCTCAGACTTCCGAGTAGCTGGAATTACAGGCACGCACTACCATGCCCGGCTGATTTTTGATTTATTGTAGAGATGAGGTCTCGCCAAGTTGCCCAGGCGGGTCTCGAACCAGGCAATCCACTCACCTCAGCCTCACCAAAGTGCGGGACTACAGGCTGAGCCACCGAGACTGGCTCGTTTTAAAAAAAAAATCATTGTAGAGATGTGGTCTCACCAAGTTGCCCAGGCAATCCTCTCACCTCGGTCTCCCAAAGTGCTGGGATTATAGGCGTGTGCCTGGCAGAAAATCTTTAATCCTGAGACACTGAAAACTCAAGGTGAAGAAGAGTTGTTGTAAAGATGATAGTAACCAGTCACAGAATATAGCTGGAGGAATATGTTTTAGAGAAAAATGAACAATGCCATTCTAAAGAGGAAATCATACATAAAGTAAACAGGTAGGCAGGAAGAGTGTGAATCCTGCATCTCTAACTTTAGCCAACCAAAGTTCAGAACAGAAATTACATTTGATGAGTATGATTCCAATTTCTGATCTCAGCTTTACTCTGAAGAGTAAAGGCAAAAGTATAAATTATTTCTGCAATATTTTTCAGTAGTGGACACTCTCTGGACAAGACATTAAAAACTAAAAAATTGGCTATTGCTCTGCTAAACTATGGTCTGGCCATGTGCTCTTTGAGCTGTGGCTGCCATGTTTCTTGGCTTTGGCCTCCTCCTCTACCTTGGGGAGGTGAATCACTTTCTCTCTCTCTCTCTCACTTACTTTCTATAAACTATATTTTCTAATCTAACTTCTGTGCAATTCTTTGCATCTTTCATGCAGCGAAGGATTGCACAACCCCACCCTGGTGGGCCTGACCTAACATTTTGAGGGTCCACTGGGAAACATATTCTTTAACCTAACACCTATTCTGAAAATCTAGTGGGAAAAAAAAAAAAAACCAAAAAACAAAAATACAACTTAAAAACGTTGAGTTTATTTATTTATTAAAAGAGAGAGAGAGAGAGAGAGAGGCCAGGCTTGGTGGCTCAGCCTGTAATCCCAGCACTTTGGGAGGCCGAGGTGGGTGGATTGCCTGAGCCTGCAGGTTTGAGACCAGCCTGGGCAACTTGGTGAGACCTCGTCTCTACAATAAATAAAAAGCTAGCCAGGTGTAGTAGCACATGCCTGTAGTTCCAGCTACGTGGAAGGCTGAGGTGGAAGAATCGCCAGAGCCCAGCAGGTCGATGCTGGGGTGGCTGTGAGTGTGCCACTGCACTCCAACCTAGGCAACAGAGTGAGACTACAACTCAAAAAAAAAAAAAAAAAAGAGAGAGAGAGAGAGAGAGAGATAGGCAGAAAGAGAGAGGGGGAGAGAAAGAGAGAGAGAGAGATGTGGGGGGGGGGGTCTCACTATATTGCCCAGGCTGGTCTTGAACTTCTGGGCTCAAGTGACCTTCCTGCCTTGGTCTTTCAAAGTGTTGAGATTACAGGCGTGAGCCACCGAGCATGGCCAACATTTTTCATTCAAAATATGTGCTATTCATTACCTTCTCAAAGCACAATTCAGCTCACTATTTCTAGCAAGGAAAAAAAAAAGATCAGGACAGATTCATTTTCCTATTTAAAGACAGATAACTTTTAAAAGTTGTGATAACAAAAACTCTTTTTAAAAAAACTATCTGAATAATCACCTCTCTTAAAGTATGGGGATAAGATTAGTAGATAATACATTTAGCAATGTGAGAAAATGGTTTCTTTTAGAATGAAGAAATTTTCATAAATTTATTTTGGGTTCAGGTAGTGACTAAGGAGAATGAACTTAATAGGGAAGTTATGGTGATTGCTACTTTATCCAGAAGATTATTTTTCAAATCACAAGTAGAAATAGATTCCCAAAAGCCCTGATAGGTTCTTAAAATCTTAGTTTTTTATTTTTTTGAGTAAGGGTCTTGCTTTGTCACCCAGGCTGGAGTGCAGTGGCCTGACAGCTCACCACAGCCTTAGCCTTCTGGGCTCAGGTGATCCTTTCTCCTCAGCCTCCCATGTAGCTGGGACTACAGGCATGCACCACCACGCCCAGCTAATTTTTTGAATTTCTTGTAGAGGCAAGTTTTCGCCTTTGCCTAGGCTGGAAACTTACAAATTAAATCTATAACTTCACATAAACATGTAAAGTACACGTGACAACTTTTAGCTTTAATTTATATTTTATATCACAACTGTACCCATCTCTTAGATTAATGTTGTCTTAAAAGATTAAAAAGATTTATAAAAAAGTCAAATTGACATATGTAAACCCATAAACTCATTGCCATGAGTGAAATTTTTCATAATACTCGTTATCTTCAGTCATCAGAACTGAGGTTACAAGTTACAGGCAAAGGAATATACTGGGGTGCCAAAAAATTATACACATTTTAAGCAATGTTATATATGCATTACTTTTAGTTTGCAGTAATCAGGCTTTGAGGACCTCTTGTAATTGCAGAAGTCAAACATGACTTGTATTC
>CAUYQG010257522.1:0-10992 GCA_963574415.1 Tarsius wallacei
CCCCCCCCCCCCCCCCCCCCCCCCCCCCCCCCCCCCCCCCCCCCCCCCCCCCCCCCCCCCCCCCCCCCCCCCCCCCCCCCCCCCCCCCCCCCGGCAAAGCTAGAATGGTTTGTATCTGCTCCATGATGTCTGGCACCTCAACTGGAGTGGCTCAAATGGCTGAAGATACCTGGGACAGCTCTATTGAGATCATATGTCTGAAGCCTCATATTCTTAACTTGGCATCTGCTGGAGCTGAAATGCTTAACATAGTTCCTTCATTCACATACCTGGCATCCAAACTGTTATCGCTGAAGCAATGGGGGGCTGGCCTATGTCTCTCTATATATATATATAAATATACATCTCTCTGCATAGTTAACTTAGACGTTCTTACAATATGGCTGTCCAGGGTTAACTTCAAACATTTCTGAAGAACAATAATTCATCTCTTTCTCACTCATAATACAGTTCTCACATGCTTTTATAAACACATGCCTTTTTTAACCCATGTTTTATATTATGTTGTTCCTCTTACTTCTCATTAATATCATATTAAAACTTACTGATACAGTCAGCATGTTTGCATACCCATAAAAGGTATATGATCAAACATAATCCTGATGTAATTGTATTAAGAAGTGGGCTCTTTAGAAGGTGATTCGGTCATAAAGAATCCACACACATAAATGGGATTTGTGCCCTTGTAAAAGAGGCCTGAAGAAGCTTGTTTGCCCATTCAACCATGTGAAAACACAGCAAGAATGTCCCATCTATAAACGGAGAGCAAACCTTCACCAGATACCAACAGCTGTTGCCTTGATCTTGGACTTTCCAACCTCAAGAACCGTAAGTAACAAAGTCCTTTTGTTTATAAATTATTCCATCTAAGGTATTTTGTTATAGGCAGCCAAACAGACTAAGACATTTAGGATTTGCACTGAATCCTAAAACTAGCTTTGACAAATAGCACTGTAATGTCATAGTAAATATTTGATCAAAATTAGGCAGCACACCTATGATGGGTTTAAGATGCTCCAGCTGAAAAACACAAGAATAGAGTTGATACATTGATACATTTAAATCAGCAATCAGAGGGTTTCAGTAGTTCTTCAAGTTTCTAAATATATAATCTGAGCAGGATGAGTAAGAGCAAAAGTTATTTCATATCCAAGATAAAATGCTGTGTTGGGTCATGTTTGTAAATAAGAGTATAGGAAAAACTGGATTTCCAGCATAGACTCCAGAGCAGATTGCCTAGATTTTAAGCCCTAGAAGGCTGAAGATGCCACTGTCATTAATCTCCCCCCTCTCTCCCACCACCCTTGTGCTGAGCTCTAATGGGATGTCCCATGATGTCCCATGAAGTTCAGCACTGTGTTATCCTACATAGGAGAGATATGTGATTTCAGGGCTCTCATCTTCCTCTTAAAAATTCACTTGTCCCATGTGCTATATTCCCTTAGTCCTTCAAACTTGTTTAAGTGACAGCTAGATTATTTAACAATGTCATACATGCTAATGTGATAGTGCATTACACAAGTTTACTGTTTTCATAGCAAGATACCCCATTTGCTTCAAAGGGATTTTCTAGTATATCTATCTCATCTCTAAGGAATAATTGTTCTGGTAGAAATGCCAGGCTCCACTGTAGGTCTGTTGGGACAATCTGAGGATAAATGGTCTACTTTAGTGTCAATCAGTTATTATAGTCAATAAAATTCTAAGTTTTATAACTTAAAACTCTGACATTAAAATGCTCCTTTATATACAACTGAATATTTATGTGTTAATTCATTCTGGAATCAGTATAGTATAGTTCAGAACAATGGCTCTGGCTCCTAGCTACAAGGTACTGTTGTTAAACTTTGGTTTCAATAATTCTCGTCTATGTGCTTCAGGGCAAGTTACTTAACCTCTCAGTGCTTCAATTTTTTAAATCTTAAAATGGAGAATATAAAAACACGCCCTTTACAGGATTTTTCTGATGATTAAAAAAGTTAATGCACATTAAGGATATGTAGTGAACACTCCCTCAATGAAAGTTGTAAATAATTATTCATTTATTTATAACTAGCTTATTCCCCAAAGGTTCAAACAAAACAACTGAATAAATGAGGCATTATATATGTAAAACAATTTCATAGTTATGATGTTATCTTCTTATGAATAGTAAACAAAATAAGTAGCTCTTGAACAAGGAAAAGCAATGATTCCCCCTCATAATGGCTACGTGCTATCAACTCAAATTGAATTTTAAGAAGATAATACTGAGAATTAACAGCTACCAGTGAGGAAGAAGAAAAATTCACCAACTGTTTAGTTACCTGTATTCCCTACTAGATTGTATTCTCTGGAAAAGCAAAGACTATGTCTATCTTTTTCATTTTAATTCCCAGCTCTAGCATTTTGCCAGACACATACTAGATGCCCGATACATTTTTAAATAACACTAAAAGTCTCGAGTAGCAGAGATGATTGTACAAAACAATAAACTTATATTTGTCTCAGTAATTTCTTCTATGGGGTGATGTTTAATATAGTTATCCTATACACCAAATTATATTAAGTCCTCAAATATGTTTTAGGTTAACCCAGAACAATGGAGATGGAAAGTCCATGTCAAGTCCATGTGTGCAATATTATTTACAAGTAAGAAAAATGTGTGCACGTTGTGAAGATTTCACACACATACAAACACTGGAAGTGTTTTCAAATAACTTATGTATGCTTTGTTTAAAAAAATTATACATTCAGATTTTTTTAAATTTCATAACAATGTGAAATAAATACTTGTATGTCTCCTGTGTTCGCATCACATGTTGTGCATAACTCTTTAGTAGCACTTCACATAATGGGGTGTATCTGTTGATTTTTTTGAATGCTCCATTAGATTAAGCATCGGTGACTTTTTTTTTTTATCCCTCATGATATCGGATTTATAGAAGAAACCTCATAAATATTTGTTTAATTAACTCTCTGACACCTTATATTCTATATAAATTTCCTCCTTATGCATATTTGACCACAGAGAAAATCATCTCCTACCTAAATCTTCATCATCAAATGAGAATGAAAGTGACTTTTGGTATTCTGTGTCAATGGCTACCCACTGCCCTTTGAATAACTTTAACACTATTTATAGGATCCTGTATGATTCAACTCCTGCTTGTGTCTCCAGATCCATTTCTTGCCATTTTCTGTCTCACAATGTCTCTCAGGTTCCCAAGTGAGCTGTATTTTATGAATTGGCTAACCAGGAGTTCTTTGAGAGGATCAAAAAGAAAAACTTTAAGTCTTTAGCTAACCTATTATTTTCGAAAGTAATTTTAGGTAATAAATCTTTTGTCTGGTAGGGATCAGTAAAAAAGAATGCAGGTTACTCTACAAGGGCTTCGGTGATGACTCCTTTCTCTGATTTTTGATTGTTAAGTTCTAAACATGATATTATCTTGCCCTTGAATTATAATTTATTTTGATTAGAGATTGATTTTTTTCTTTAGTAAATATTTATGACCTTGAAATAGATACATGGAAGGCTGCAAATACATGATTTTTTAACAATAGGCATTACATTTGTTTTTACCATAAGTTTTCAATAAAATATAAATTGCGTGATTTTCATAGACATATTTGCATCTTTCTAACCACAGCTAAGTGCTTTACTCACCTCCTTGCAATAGCGATTTATCTAGACCTGTTGTTTTAAAGAATAAGATCTTTATTTTTGCTGAAGCTATTACATTATCTAATTCTTTGAAAAAATGGTTATTTTTAATACAAGTTATATTTTATATCTATCAATGTTTATATGTTCCTCCTCATAGATTAAATATATAAATATTTTCCTCATAGAGTACACGTGTTTTTCTTTTCTTTCAAAAAGAATGAGCATTTACATTACCATGCTTGAAAAAAAGAAAGAATGATATAAAGTGGGTATTTCTCCTCCAACAGCCCCTACCCCTGATTTTTTGCTTACCTTTACAGAAACCTCAAAAGAACAATCACGACATACAAAAATAAGAAGTCACATTCCACAAATATTTGTCTATAGAAGAATTCATAGCCTTCAAGTGGATCATGCAATCTGATGCTCTGAGTTGTGATCTGGACACATGAAAGTTGCCTTAAAAAACAGAACACATTATCATTTCGTGGTTCTGGGTTACCTTTAGCATAAGATTTGCTAGCAGCAAGACACATGACAAAGTTGAGTCTAAATTTAGAGAACCCCTAATGGATCTCTTCTTAAAGAAGCCAGATAACATAAGGGCAATTTCAAAGAACCAAGTGTTATCAGCTAGAAATTTGTGATGAGAGGAAAGAATACCAACATCTTTTAAAACCCTTGTCTTCTCAACACACATAAATTATAGAAAAATGAGTTTTTTTACATGAACCATTATTGAACAAACTTGCATTCTTTGCAGTGGTACATATTTTTAGTTTAAATATGATTCCTCTTTAAATGAGCAAATTTGTCTTCTTTTTATAAAGTTTTCAAGGATGTTACAAACGTGGTCTTCATATACTATTTATTCTTCCACAGTAGCATTAAAAGAAAAAAATGTTAGTCATTCACAGAAAAAACGAGAACTCTTGATCCTAGGTTGACTCACATGAATGGTAGCTGACTTATTCTTCTTTGTTTCTCTCTTCCCACTAATCAAAACTGATTATTAGTCATTCCTTGAGACTTTCATAGTCAAAGATTGTTAAATCAATCTTGATAGATTTCCTTTGTGCATTCTTCAAGAAAGGCTGAACATGTTAGAAAATAGTAAGTGACAAATATGTTTTCAATTAATAAAAAATAAAACATTCAGAAATAAAATACCACTGGTTGCATGATTATAAAACCACTTCTCAAGCTAGCATATTCATGATTTTAAAAGTATAGATTACAGTGGTAGAAAATATTCTGAATCCACAGGACTAAAATGAGATGTTGGTACCAAAGCTATCTACATTTATACATATATATATATATATATTGGGTTCATATTATAAATGCTTTATAACTATAAATATTATTTTAACAACATATCTTAGAGATTTTCTATAGCCATATTCATATAAAGGATCATATTTTTTATCAATCATACAGTGTTGTATAGTTTGAATAGATCATAGTTTATTTAATAATTCCCAAAAAAAGACATTTGAGCTTTTTTTCCCTGCCTCTCATAGAAACAATGTTGCACTAAACATTTAAGTGCAAATATCCTTTTGCTTAAGGAGTATTTCTCTAGGAATGATACTTAATATTGAAAACTGTTGTCATAGCTACCACCAAATCATCTTCTTAAAATACTACCCCAATGGACACACTCACCCATAGCTTTAGGAAAAAGCTCATTTTCTCTAACACCAACAAAGGATAGCACTTAAACAATGCACTTAATTTGTTTGCTAATTTATAATTGGAAAAAATGGTCTCTAATTATTACTTTTTGAAAAATAAAAATAGTTACATTAAAAGATTAATTCAGAAAGTCCAAAATTCTAAGTTTTTCCTCATGAACTCCCAAAAGAGAAAACAGAGAATAAAAAAGAGAAAATTATCAAGAAAAAAAATCATTGAAGGCATTTTTTCAAAACTGAATGACAGTCTAGATTAAGAAAGCCCACTAAAGACACACAGCACAACACAATAAATTTTAAAAGACCCACACCGAAGCTCAGGATCATAAAATTACATTATGCTAAAGCTAGAAAGACAATCCAAAGAGCTTCCAGAGAAGAAGAGGTCATGTAATAAAAGCAAAACAAACAAAAAACAGTAATCAGAATGCTATTAATCTTCTCAACAACAGCACTAGATATAAAAGGAAAGTAGAATAATTCATTCAAAATTGAGAGGAAAAAAATGTTTTCAACCTAGAATTCTATAACCAGCAAAACTATCAAACAATTGTCAAAATAAAATATGTTGTCCAACATATAAAGTTTCAGAAAATTCACCTCCTGTGCATTCTTCCTTAGAATATTACATAAGAATTAACTTACATTTAATTTATATGTTAGAAACAAAAGTGTATATTGTGAATATTATAGCAGGAGGAGGGGAAAGGGTTCTTGAAGTTCCTTCATCACCTGGTACAATTCATAGGCTAGAGAGTTTGCTTTGGGCCAAGCAACATTCAGTCAAGACCAGAAAATCTGGGGAATGATGGAGAAAGATCTGGGTCAGGAGTAGAGAGGAGGAAAGTGGGGGGCAAGGTGAAGGAGGTACAACTATTAGAGAGTTTGAAACTATGTTTATAAATTTAGAAAAGTTAAAATAAAGTAAAACAAATCTGAACACTTGAACAAAATAGTGAGAAAAAGCACATGAAAATATAGCAAATGAATTAGAGTGATAGGCAACACTGAAAAAAGCAAAGGAAAGATAAAATGAAATGAAAAGATGAAATTTGCAAGAAAAAATAAATCATAAAAGTAATAATAATATATTATTGACTGGACTAAAAATTATGATACAACTACATTGAAAGAATGAAGAAAATGGAAATGACAAGAAGGAGAGGAGAGTAGAAATGACTTGGAAGAGAGTAAATTGCTGAACTCTCGTAATGGAAAGTGAATAAATAATGTCCAAATTTCTGAAGGAATCAAGAAATATAAGTATAATTGCAATGTTTAGAAAAACTACTGAAAGTGATTGCCTCTGGAGAGAAACACTAGGAAACAGGGAGAGGTGGTGTCAACAGACTGTTGTACTTATAAACCTGTATCTAAGACTTTATTTCTTTGAACTATATAAATATATTACTTCATTAAAGTTATATTTAATTTACATGTTAGAAACAAAAGTGTATATTGTGTATATTATAGCAGGAGGTGGAGAAAGGGTATTTGAAGTTCCTGCATTGCCTGGTACAGTTCATAGATTAGAAAACCAAGGTGTGGTATTTAGAGTTCCTAAATACTAAATACTAAATAATTACTCTGCATCTATAAGATCTCTTGCCATCACCCTAGTGTCCAAACCTAAAACCTGAGAATAAAATTATATTCCTCTCATTCTTTTTGTCTTTCACAGATAATCCCTTTCGGAGTTGTTTTTATGCTTCCTATAGAACATACCTTGCACTCATTCTCCTTCCCTGTATCTCCATTGCCAGTGCCTTAGTTTAGGTACCGAACTTTTCTCTAGATGTCAACAATATTCTCCTAAGCCATCCTAAGTTAATTTCTCAAATTAACTTCTTACTCTCAATGCATCCTCCCTGTGTAGCCAGAGTGATCTTCATTAACATCTAATCAGATTTTTTAATTTCCCAGTTCAAGTTTCATGAATTGCTCCCTATTGTCTATTGGTCAAAATATAAAATAAATTTATGCATCTGATATCTCAGTTTGTTTTCTGCTGCTCTAACAGAAAGCCAGAGACTGGACAACTTAAAAAGAACAAAAGTTTGTTTATCTTATAGCTCTGGAGGCTGGAATGTCCAAGAGTATGGCACTGGCATCTGGTGAGGGTCATCCCCATAATAGAAGGCATGGTGATTGCAACAGACAGAGAAAAAATTGTACCAAACCCATTTTTTTAAAATCAGCAACTCACTCCTAAGATAACCTCTTCATGAAGGCAGAAGACCTCATGGCCTAATGATCACCTAAAATTCTTTCCTCTCAATACTGCTACCTTGGGGATTAAGTTTCCAAGACATGAACTTTTGGGAGACATATTCAAGCCATAGCAAATGGCTTGCAGAATCTACATTCCAAATATCAGTTCAACTTCAACTTCTAGTAATTCCTCTTTTGAGTTTTCCATGCCATCATTTCCCAGAAAACCCCAGATCTTCTCATATCTCTAAGCTTTTGATTTTACATTTCCCTCTTGTCTCAGAAGCAAACTCCTATTTATCTGGAAAAGAAAATTGCCTCAAGCATGTCGTGGGCACTATAACCAACACATGGCTTTCAGACCCCCATTAGAGTTCTTAACACATTGTGTTGAAAAGTGTTTATTTTCATGTATGTATCCCTTCTTGGAGTATGAGAGACTTGAGAGCAGTAACTATGAATTTCTTCCTTAGTCTTCTCAGTATCCCTGCAATTTAGCACACAGAGAAGTTACCATCAAGACTGGTCAAATAAATGAATTTAAAAGAGGACCTTAACACTGAGCAGCATAACAAACCAACAAGTAAAACCACAAAATTAATAAGGGGAGAGAGTGGAATTGAAATTAAAAGTAACTGTGTTCTCAGAGCCTAATAAAATAATAGTAATATAAGTAATAATAGCAATAGCATGCCAGAAATTAATCAATAGTAAGGCACTGTTCTAAGCATTGCATACACTTAAACCTCACAACTACTCTAAGAGAAGATGCTTATTTTTGTCTCATTTACAATGAGGAAACTGAGGCAAGGACAGGATAAGTAAATCGCCCATGGTAACACAGCTAATAACTGTCAACACTCAATAAATGTAGATTTTTGGTCGGTTATTAATGATTGCTAGTTTTATTTCAATGCTCACATGAAGTGCCAGAAATCCCAATCTATCTTATACATGATACAATGCATTGAATTCTTTAGTCATAGAAAAACTACTGCCTTACATTTAGACAACTGTCACATCCATATCCAAATCTTAGGAACTACTTCCCAGAGTAGTCCGAAAGGATTCTACCTACCATTCTACTGGAGGCTGCTTCTTTCCTTGCTTTTTCTAAAACAAGTAGCTTTCAGCAAGGTGACTAATCTAATTCCTGAAGTGATCCTCGTATCAACACAAGCTAGGCTGATCCTTCCCTTAAAAACTCCAAATTGAACATCCCAAGGGGAACAAGATGTATATACACAGAGTCTGGTATCTAGTTATGGAAAATAAAAAGCTCTAAGACAAGCGTTCATCCTATTGAACATGAGAACGATTCTCATTTCCACATGCCTCCAGATCCTGGACCCTCAATGGGAATTCAGTATACACAGAGTAAGGCAATGTTGGGCACTGCGGCTGTCTACTTCCTTATGCTTTATCTATCTGACCTAACCCGTTTTAAACAGATGAACTTTGAACCTGCAAAGAAATAAGTTTTAGTTTAATTACTAAACAAATATTTTGCTTGTCTTTGGGTAGGTAAGGCCATTATTTATGCCCTAATTAGTGTCACAGCGATTTAAAATCTCTATATGTACTAATTTGCCTCAAGCATTTTCCTTGCATTGTGCACATCTTTAAAACATAAGTCATTATTTATAAATCCACAAAGAAAGTGTTAAACAACAAAGCTCACCATTGTCAAAAACTCTCACATTCATACCAACTTAAATATTTCTTATTCCTTGGAAAAAAATCAATGGAAGTTATTCACATATGTTAAAGAATCATCTCAAAAAACTACTTTTTCTATAAATAAATACATTTTGTATAAGTAAGCCAAATGTACATAATGTAATTTAGCTATACTTGGCATCCTAAAAACACTTGGGAGAGTATTCACTAAATCATTCACTAAATGCTATAATATTCTGTCACTGTATCATAATATTTTATATGCAAAATATGCCCTTCCTAAAGTGGGCCTAAAAACAGTCATTTCTGAGACGTTTATCTGGAATATAAATGTGTTAATGCACTACAGGGTAAAACACTTGAGTGCCTAAGGATTTTCACTCAGCCCCAGAAATTTATCAAAAGATAAATCTTTCACTCCTTTTAATAGGATGTTCAGAGTAGTTAGCATCTAAATATTAAAGTACTCATAAAAATTTTTCTCAAATTCCCATTCCATGACAGGTTACCCTTTGTTTAGTTGAAGTTAAATTGGGACATCATTTTTGTCATGCAAAAGAAACAAGACAAGATTGACCAAGAGAAAGAAAGTTGACCTTAGTCAACCTTGTAAGACCACTTTAAGTTTTATCATTTTACAATTCAATAAACAAGCATGTGCTTATCTTTCTAAGATGATAACAAATGTTAACTGCCTCAAAAATGAATCATATTCACAAAACACACATTATAAACGTTGTAAATATTTTGTTATAGTTAATAATAATTATTAACTTGAACCCAAAGAAAATTCAGGTGTTGTGCAATGATGTCGAGAATTTGAAAAGATCTAGGCAACTCAGTAATACAATCCCATTGCATAAATCTCAACTTCCTTAATATCATCCCTCATCCCTGGTTGGACTTGCCCGATTATTTCAAACAGACAAAAAGGAACCACAAATAACATAGAAAGAAAAAATAATTGCATAAGCACTTCAGAAAGTTTTGTGGTCAAAAATCTAAGTTATAATAAATTAAATATTAAATGGAATGAAAAGTTTAACATAAAAATTGAAGGGTTTGGACTAAGATTTCACCTCTAAGTCATGACAAAACTAAAAAATAAAAATAAATGATTAGGCCGAATGCGGTGGCTCCGGTCTGTAATCCCAGCATTTTGGGAGGCCAGGGTGAGAGGACTGTCTGAGCCCGTAGGTTCAAGATCATCCTGGGTAACATGAAGAGACGTCATCTCTACAATAAATCAAAAAATTAACAGGCATGGTAGCGCACGCCTGTAGTTCCGGCTACTTGGGAAGCTGAGGCGGAAGGATTGCGGATGACCGTGAGCATGGTACTGCACTCTAGCCTGGGCGATGAAGTGAAATTCAAACTCAAAAAAAAAAAAAAAAAAAAAGATTAATTAAAAAAAAGAAGACAGCTAAATGCCACGGCACATTTCTGATTACTGTATAAATTAGAATAATAAAAAGATTTTTGCAATTTAGCATTCTAGGACCTAGGTATAGCACTATACATAGAATAATCCAAAAGTCAACATTCCTTTAAATGATCAGAAGAATTTTTAAATGTTTAGAATAAACTATAAAACTGAAAACAAAAATCAACCCCCTCCTCTCCACTGGGGCCTCTACCTGCTGGGCTCAGGAGATCCTTCCACCTGACTGGAACTACAGGCATACACCACCATGCCTGGCTAATTTTTTGATTTATTGTAGAGATGAGGTCTCACCAAGTTTCCCAGGCTGGTCT
>CAUYQG010257526.1:0-28001 GCA_963574415.1 Tarsius wallacei
GAGCAAAAAGTTGGATATTCTGGGTATGGTGGAAAGCTTGCTGGTTTTTTATTACCCCACAATAACATAATAAAATAAAATAAAATAAAATAAAATAAAAAAATAATAATAATACTGCAAAGTAATTCTAATTTAGGCAACTGGTATGTACCAGCCATAAATACTGCAAAACTTGAAAATAATTCATTCTTGAAGTAAAGATGACTTTACTTTTGCCTCCAATGTAAATTGGTTTATCTTAGAAATGTTTAAATATATTCAGTGTTTATTACTTACAATCAAAAGCAGCGGGGTAATAAAAAACCAGCAAGCTTTCCACCATACCCAGAATATCCAACTTTTTGCTCCGATCATCATTTCTATGTCTTCAGTAAATCTGTTCCCTCCTAAATAAAACATCATACAATACATTGAATTCTTGCCCACATTTTCCTCCAAAAACAACTGTGACCCCAATTACCTTTCAATGTCTAAACATTTTCCTAAACTACAACAATGAAGCAGACACCCATAACTACATTTTCTTCATAATATATATTTTGCCCAGTATGTTCTACTCTACTATTATAATAGTGTAATTATTAATGGTATAAGTATGTAAACATAATGAAAGGGAATCAAACAAAACTTTCAATAAAATTTGTAAATAATTTTATAGTCATTATTTACCATAAATCCAGATGATTCCTACTATTTCCAGTATAGCTGCAATTAAAATGCCCCATCCAGCACAGAAGTGGTCAATCAGATGAACCCAGTAAATTCCAGCCTACCAAAAAAATTAATAAATTAACTTCTAAGTATATTTTAATTATTTTCATTATTGATGATGTGTTCAAATTGAATCTATTAATTTGATCTTAATATATGTTCCTTAGTTTCACTTCTGCTAAAATGTGAAAAGGAATGTTTCAAATGTAAACCCAAATATGGCTTTAAATATCTCAGAAACTTTTCATTCTATCTTGAGTCATTGGGGGAAAAAATCTAAGCACTTAGAATAGCTGATTATCAAAATGGTATGCAGTGTCTGTATATTTTGTAGTAGCTGCCAAGGAACTTACAATGTATTTATGAAGTCTATAATCTTACCATAACTGGGGAAGTTTTCCATTATTGGGCCTTCTCTTCTGCAATATACACTAACAAAGTTATAATGGGGACAATTGGGCTGAAACTTGGAAAACCTTGCTCTAAGTCAGATTTGGACTTGTCACTAAACATCATCTTAAGTCCTGGTTTCCTTACTTTGATCATAAATTATGTTCCAACTAATATTTTTTTCTAAGAAAATAAAGTGCTATAGTATACCTGAGTCACACAGACGAGACCAAGGAGAAACAAAACCAAGCAGCAACCTAAAGTTATGGGAATCCTCATTTTCTTCATCACTTTGGGAAATAAATCTTGAATCGTTGTTGTAATTGTTTCTTTAAAAGGGAAAAAATGACATATACATCAACACATTTGCCAATATGGTTAATCAAAGAATTCAACTTTTGTTAATCAAGTTGACAAATATATGCAAAGAATATACTCTGGGCCCTGCTCTTTGCTTTTAAAAATCCACAAAGTCCTTTCTTTTGCAATCGTCACTTGTTGATTCTAATGAAGTTCAAATGCAGTTCTATTTGTTGCTTTTAGTCTGTTTTAGTAGGTTTTCCATTGATACCAACTATGAGGTAACAGGCCCCTGCAAGCTGAAGTAGTTTGAAAGAGTTTATAGGGAAGGAAGAATTCTAGTATGACTTTAAAATAAGGTGAATATTTGAATAAGTGGCAAGGAGACAGAAAGGATTCTAAGTTTAAGAAATAAATGTGTTCATTAAATAGAAAACCAGCTAACAGTAGAAAGATATATGAGTGAAAGAATTAGAAAATATATTTGAGATTTTTGAGGACATTGAAAGTCAACCAGAAAAATCTGGACTTTATCCTATAAACAAAGTAAACTATGAAAATATTTTATGTTACATAGAGTGAGATGATGAAAATTGTTTCAGAATTTCTAGTCATGTGCAGTAGGTAAAATCTCCATGTGTACATAGGAACATATACTAGGATAGTCATTGTAGCCATATGTGTAGTTTTTAAAAAATTGTAAATAACCCAAATGCCCACCATTATGGCAACAAAAAGATTATGAATTAACTGTATTTTTATACCTGTGTATCAACATGGATTCATAATACATGTAAAAAAAAAACTTTCAGAGTTAATATGTATACTATAAAAATGTACATATATGAGATTTTTACATTTTATTTATGGATACATATAAAATATATACAAACATGGACTAAATAACATACACAGTCCTGGTGACAGTTGTTTCTAGAAAAAAATAAATGTGTGCCGGGCCAGTGGCTCACACCTACAATCCCAGCACTTTGGGAGGCCAAGGTAAGAGGATCGCCTGAGCCCAGGGGTTTAAAGCAAACCTGGGCAATTTGTCGAGATCTCATCTCTACCATAAATAAAAAAAACTAGCCTGGTGTGGTGGTGCACGCCTGTAGTCCCAGCTACTTTGAAGGCTGAGGCAGAAGGATCGCCTGAGCCCAGCAGATCAAGGCTGCAGTGGCCGTGAGTGTGCCACTGCACTCTAGCCTGGGCAACAGAGAGAGACTCAAACACACACACACACACACACACACACACACACACACACAAATTAAAACAAGAAAAAAAGAAATGAGAATTGCATCAGGGAGAAAAGCAGGGGACTACAAATTCACCTGTAACAGTTTATTTTCTAAAAAGTATCTGAGGCAGGTATAAAATATTAATGTTTACTCCTTTTGAATGTCAGGTAAATGAGTACTTTGTATTTTTCTGTATTTAAATTTAAGTTAAAAATTCTTCAGAAAGATCATTCAGAAAGTAACGGCTAGAGGGAACAATAAGGGCAAAAAGAGGATGTATTCAAGTAGAGGGAACATTAATAAAATATAAAAGGGATGTGTTAACATTGGAGATATTACTTACCAATGGAAGCAAACTGAGAATCAAGACCCAAAGTTAAAAGCATGAAGAAAAATAGTACGGACCAAAACGGACCACCTGGAAGTTGAGCTAGAGCTTCTGGATAGGCAATGAATGCCAAATCAAAACCTAAAAATAATGTATGGTATTTTAAATTAGTTGTCAAGAAAATTCACATATTTAAACACTTTCAAAATAAGATACTAGAAAAAGCTCATGTGAATTTAGCAATGCAGTCCATAACGTGCATTCTTTACCAGCTATTTCACTTCCACTTTTTAAAATATTTGACTTGGTTGTTTTACAATATGATAATGTGAACCTGTGACACAAATTGAGCTACTAAGACAAATTGTATTTATGGACTTTTCTTATACAAGACAGTTTAACTTTTTAATGGTTTTATTTAACTGATTTTATTTTTTTAAGATTGATGAGTAACAACCATCTTAAACTCAAAAACCTAATTAGGTCACCTTATCTTAGCCTAGAAATGCTTTAAAAATTGCACTATCAAGAGAGATACACTCATGGAACTACATTTTTAGTCTTTAGTATAATGTTCACCTAGAATCACTATAAAGCAGTGCCATTTTAATTAGTTTATGGATGTATGAAAATTATTTGTAAGGAAGCTATAAATTGAATTTTATTTTCTCTTTGATGTTACCTTTAGAGATGCCTTTTTATTTTATGCCAGTTCTATTATGTGGTCCTCAGTTTTAGGAATTTTAGAGTTTCTCCAGCCTCCCAAAGGAATTACCTAGGACTCACAAAAATTACTTTCTAGTCTAGGCTCTGTCATTTTCTAATTATCCTTATGCAAGATATATATAACATTTTTCCAGGCGCGGTGGTTCACACCTATAATCCTAGCACTTTGGGAGGCAGAGGCAAAAGGATTGCCTGAGCACAGGGGTTCAAGATCTGCCTGGGCAACTTGGCAAGACCTCACCTCTACAATAAGTTTAAAAAAAACAAAAAAAAAAAACACTTAGCCAGGCATGGTGGGTACACAACTGTAATTCCAGCTATTTGGAGGGATGAGGTGGAAGGATCTCCTGAGCCCAGCCAGGTCAAGGCAGCAGAAGCCATGAGCATGCCACTGCAGCTGAGTGAGACTCCGACTCAAAAGAAAAAAAAGAAAGAATGGTACATCAGTCCACTCATCTGTAAATGAGGAGCTAGATACTAGACAATCTACAAGGTCCCTTCTAGGCTTGACATTCTGTTACCATTCATCAGTCTTTCCATCATAGGATACTAACTATAAATAAAATTTTAATGAATGATTTCTACTTAAAAGAACCCTAGGATTCTTTTCCTAAGAATCTTTAACCAGATAATTAAGCATCCATAACTAATGTCTTTAAAGTTAGAGACTTCACTAATCAGATTCCTTTAAAGCTGAACACAGCTGGACACAGTTGTATACTCAAAGTCACTTGAATCTCTCTATATATGATATCGATGTGTTTGAAAAACTCAGACCCAATACTGTAATTGTACATAGGGGAATTTGTATAGACATTCTCTTTCACTTATAGTGCATGAGAAGTGCTTAGCATGATTCCTGAAACTTGTAATTGTACAATAAGTGGTTCATATTAAGGACTAAATAAAATCCAAAAAATCATCCTGTCTTAAACAAATTTTTTCTAATATACTCTTGTTTACCCAGATCATGAGAATTATTATACTACTAAAACAATCAAATTATGTAAGATGAAACATCATGATTGTTTTAAGTAAATTGCTACAAACTATATTAGAGTTTCCTAAGTGAGCTACATTGAATTCATCAAAATTGATAATATACAGCATTATATACCTGATTTTACAACTTCGGGGACTTTCTTCTTGGATATATAAGCCATGTGTCCCAATATAGAAAAAATAGCAAATCCAGCAAACACACTAGTGAGACAGTTTGTCAGACAAACTACAATGGCATCAGAAAAGCAGTTGTTATTGAACTTATTGTAAGATGATAGGGCAACTAAGCCACCCCAAGCCACTGAAAGGGAGTAAAATATCTGAGTAGCAGCATCTTTCCAAACCTATAAGAGAAAATAATTTCATATTTTAAAACATATAATCAATGTTTATTTGTATATTTCACATATACATATGAATATATATTGTAAATACCAAATGACATGAACACCCAAGTACCCACTAGTTAGCTTAAGAAATAAAATGTTAATCTTGGTTGGGCCTGGTGGCTCACACCTGCAATCCCAGCACTTTGGGAGGTGGAGGCGAGAGGACTGCCTGAGCCCAGGGGTTCGGGACCAGCCTGGGCAACCTGGTGAGACCTCGTCTCTACTATAAAAAAAAAAAAATTAGCCAGGTATGGTGGCACGTGCCTGTAGTTCCAGCTACTTGGAAGGCTGAGGCAAAAAGATTGCCTGAGCCCAGCAGGTCAAGGCTGCAGCAGCCATGAGTGTGCCACTGCACTCCAACCTGTGTGACAGAGTGAGACTCCGACTCAAAAAGAAAAAAGAGAGAGAAGAAATAAAATGCTATCAATCTTTTCAAGCCTTTGTGTCCTTTACTAATCATATCACCCTTCTACTCTTCAGTGATAACTGCTGTCCCAACTTCTATATTTAACATTCCTTTGTTCTTCTTTATATTTAGCTTTGTATGGTTTTGTATTTATACAAAAGTTACCTTAATGCATGTGAGCGTATACAATTTGTCCTTTTTGTTATTCAGCATTGAGATGTATCCATCATCAAGCTGAACCATATAAAATTTCAACTTTATAATTAAAAAATGAAAGAATATAAGCAGATTCATGTAGTTCAATTAAATATACACATATTTAATAATTATTTTCCATTTCTCTACTGGCCCAATGTGTGTATAAAAATTTATACTGCCAGATGCAGCGGCTCATGCCTGTAATCCCAGCACTTTGGGAGGCAGAGGTGAGAGAATTGCCTATGCCCAGGGATTCGAGACTCCAACTCAAAAAAATTTTTAAAACCAGGGGGAGGGGGGAGGAGGCGGGATTGGCAGTAGTGGGAATCTGCTGGGGAGGGGGGCATACCTCATCAACAAGGGTGCCTGCATAATGAACATTTGTATACCTAACCCTGAATTGTACCCCACATCTTTAAAATTAAAACTTTTTTTAGTGTATACACATTTTAAGCGGGGGGGAAGAAAAAAGAAGAAGCACACCGGCCAATACTGCGTTGAGTATTCAGCAGTTTTTCACCAAATACAGCATGACTCCCATGCCCCAACCACCCTATTCACCTGATCCTGCCCTGAGCAAATTTTTTATTTGTTTCCCCATGAAAGGAAAATGTTTTGCCGATGTGGAAGGGATGAAACAGAAAACGGCAGAAGTGCAAAAAGGCATCAAAATCGATGAGTTCAAAGATTGCTTTGATCAGTGGAAAAAGCATCTTCATAAGTGTATTGCATCAGAGTGTACTTTGAAGGTGACTGAAGTTTAAACATGTAAGAATACACAATTTTTTAAATAAATAAATTCTGTTTTGGGGGTGTCTCCCCTTGTACACTTCCACCAGTTGGGTATGAGTCTTCCCATTCCTCACATCTTTGCTAATACTTGGTCAGAATTTTTAATATGATCCAATCTAGTGACTTAAATGAGAGTTTTGATCACCCTACTTAATTATAAAGGTTAGTTAACATCTTTTTATGTGTTTACTTTTCATGGGATTTTTTTCTGTGAAATTGTTGTTTATGTCGATTGTGCATTTTTTGGGTTGTCTTATTTGATTTCTAAAAAATTATTTATGTAATTTGGATCAAATCCTTTTTTGTATATTGATTTTTTCCTCCAAATTGGTGCCTTAATTGATCCAACTTTTTACATTGTATTTGTTGATAAACCAAAGTTTTTGTTGTATGTTTAATGTAGCTGTAGGTATCCATCTTTAATTATAAGTATTGTCCTTGATACCTGGTATTTAAAAAAAAGTAGCCCAAGGTAATAAAGATACTACATTCTACAAGGTTATAAAGATACTATATTCAACATTATCTTTCAAAATATTTAAAGTTTTTCCTATGTTGTTAAATATTCAATTCACCTGAAATTGATATTGTGCATATTAAGAAGTGAAATTTCCAATTATGTTTTTTTCTAAATGGAATATCAATTGTTCAAAGATAATTGATATTATTAGTTATATCAATTGGATAATCCACCCTTTCCTCATAGATCTTCATTTCCAACTCTGCCACACATCAATTTCCAACTATCTGTGAATCTTGTTTCAGAGACTACTATCCTGTTCCACTGGTCTATATGTCTATACCTATGATAACACTTCACTATTTTAATTACTACAGCATTATGATGCATTTTAATATCTAGTAAGGCAAGTCCTCACTTCTTCAGATACACCTTAATTTTTTGGTCTTTTCTCCTTCCACAGAAAATTTAGAATCAATTTTCAAGTTTCACAGAAAACTGTGTTGGGATAGATCAAGGTTATTTCACTTACGTGTAATAAGATTATGTTAGAAATAAAATGCCTTCTTATTTCTCAGGTCATTGTCCATTTTAAGACATGAACAGCATGCTTATGTTGGTCTCTGAGCTTCTTTTACTTGATACATATGCATACGTGACTTAGGGAGAGCTGGAAGTGGATGTGGTAGTTCTGAATTGTATTAGAATGTTATAGCATATCATGATGTGTACCTAGGTTGCAAAAAATCGTGAAGACAAATTCTAAACATATTTATAATCTTCATATCTATTAATCTCATACCCATGTATGAGAGTATTAGATAACAGATTAGGAAATCTTAATTCAAGTTGCACTAATTGTCTGTATACACTTGGCTAAATTTGTATCCATATGGGTCTTAATTTCATCACTGTCAAATGAGGGAGTTAGAAAAATAATCTCTGAAGTAGACCCCTCTAGCTCTAAATATTATGGATCTCAATTCTCCTGGAGAGCTCAATAGAGTTCAGATATTCAAGAAAAAAATAGGATTATGATTCCATGTTTAGAATGTGAATTGTGAGGAATTTTTTAAAATATAAAAAAAGCAATTCTCCAAATGGTGAATATTTGTATACCTATCCCTGAATTGTACCCCACAATTTTAAATAAAAATTAAAAGAGGAAAAGAAAAAGAAAAACAATTCTCATTGCCAGAAAACCCAGAAGAGGAGTGGGGTCATGTTGTGTTGGAGAGTGGAAAAAGGGGAGGATGAAACTGTATGTTTCACAAGGTATTTTAGCTTTAGCTCTAATTTTTTTGAATAGAGAAGATGAAACACAGACCAATATAAAATTATCATATAAGTTTTTTAGTATAGTTTCAAAAAATATAAAACCCAGTGTCTGAGTCTTATAAAATTCACTTAAAGCATATCAAAGGGGCTTTTCAACTGTGCTCAAAGCTATAAGGTTTCAAGAAAATGATGACTTGTATACCTAATCCTGAATTGCACCCCACATCTTTAAAATAAAATATAAAGAAAGGTGAATTCACTATTTTTTTGAAATTCAATTAAACATTTTAATTGAAACTCTTCTACCTGAGGATTGGGATTCCATTAGTAATGACAAATGAAAAAATCAGTTAAATCTATATTTAACATCTCCACAAATTCAGTTGCAAAATTAGATAATCTTTTGTCTGCTTGTACTTCAATAGCTGATAAACATTTTCTACTAGTAAGTAAACTATTTCTATAACTTCATTATAGTTACAAAGCCAGAGTCTAAGAAAGCCTAGACTAAACACCTAAGAATTCACTTCTTAGAGAAAATGTTGCAATGATAATAATATTGTATAATATAGAAGCAATAACTTAAATAATCACAGATTAGTTCATACTTATATGAGTTTACTCTTTAAAATGTACATTAACATATTTTATCTTGCTTAATAACCTAACAGAAAGAAGTTGATGAATCCCAACTTCCATTTTATTTGTTTCTAATGCACCATCCAAAATTTTCTTCAAATTGGGAAGAGATTAACAAACAAGGTCAAAAAGGGTAAGGTCCAAGATAAATGAAGAAATAAATTAAAATGGCCTGTGGACACATCAAAGTATATTAATCTCCAAGACTAAAATAATAAAATTCCATAGTTCTAAAATAATTTAGAGCTATTGTGGTTAATCATTGGGTGAAAAGTATTGAGCACAAAAAAAGGTAACCAAAGACCAGAGATTGACATTTCCACGTTCAAAAAAGTAAATAAATGATCAATTTCCACAACCAAAAGCTGATAAATTTGGCATTGCTTAACAGAAAAATAATTACATATTTGATTGTAAGTATTTAGAAAAGAACACAGCAATGGCTGGAAATTAGCACATGAGTTACGATGAAGATTACCATAATAAACTAAAACTAATACTCATTTTGAATACAACTACTGTGACAGACATTATTAACACAGAGTCTCCCGCTTTCAACATAAGATTGTGAGTATTCATCTGACCAAAAACTTAATGTTTTAAAAAATGTTATGTGACTACTAAAAAAGGAAAATCATTCTTAGGTCATAACAATAGAGGCATACTATCTGGAGTACATTTTGTTGTTAATGCTGTCTGTAGTAAAATTGTAAAAGATTTTACACTTTTTACCATGATACACTCGGTCATTATCTGGAGATAGACTAAAGTTAAAAGAGGGTTACCCAATTCCTATTTATGGTACATACTTAGGTATTTAGTACAAGTAACCATTTTATTTATAAAATGCTTAATCCATGTCAAATTTGTGTTTCAATGTCATGATCCATCAGGCAAAATTTGGTAATATTTTTGGAATATTAATTTTTGAAGATAAGCTACGATGAGATTATCCAATAAACTTGGTCATCAATTTGTAGGTACTTTTAAATTATTTTTCAGACTATTAAGTCCAAATTCTTCTGGTCAAATAAAATGTTACATGAATAAAATGAGCTTTAAAATCCTACTGCTTGGAATTATCTCATTAACAATAAGAGAGCATTAATGTCATGTTAAATAGCTAAATCAGATATCCTAGTGGAGAGAAACTAATAAATTTAACATTTAACTGCATGTTATTTTGCAAGCTACTACACTATGACACTCATATGGAACAATATTTGTAGTATTTGTTTTCAAAGTTTACTTCCACAGATAATTTGAAATCCAGATTAAGTCTTACCTCAGCTTCCCTAAGTTTTGTAAAATTTGAATTTGATCCAATGTAGTATGAAATGCCTTCTGATGCACCCTCCAGAGTTGCACCTCGTATTAACAGGATGAGTAACACCACATAAGGAAAAAGAGCTGTAAAATATACCACCTACCAAGAAAAACAACCAAAATTTTAAAAGTTATTTTTAAGTCATGATATATAATTGCATATAAGTAAAATTATTAGCCAGTTGAGATTAGTAAAATAAAGTACTGGGGATTTCATGGATCTGTTAGTAAGTCTGATGATAATAATACCAAAGCATAATTTCCTATTTGTATTCTTGCAACTCTCAAATGATCCATTTTGAAAAGTACTTTGATGTATTAAGCAACATTTCTCAGGTTCATGCTGTGAATAGACAACACATCAGCAATGATAACTTGGGATCTAGATAGAATGCTTTTCTAAATATATTCATATAAATGTCTAAGGGGACTGAATACCTTTTCTCAGTAAATTACTGCATTGCAGTGAGAAAGGAAATAACTTTAAACTTTGCAATGGTCAGTATATATACAGCCTTCAAGAAGAAGGAAAATGTCTCATATTAGAATTTCCAAATCCCATAAAAGCTTATTAAAAGTGAATACTGGGCACTTGTTACTGTTGTCCTTACTGCTCATTAAAAGAGCTTGATAGCACCCGTACAAGTGCACTGCATCTGTTCTAGAGAACACATGGTTTCAGATGAGCAGATTGCCTTTGAGGCTGGCTTTTTATTAATGTGGATTTTTTTGATCCATAGATGTCCTATGTTTGATAATACACTCAAGGAGACGATTTAAACAAGTCATCCAGAGACCAATAAAAATTAATTGACTGTGTGAATGGCCTTTAAGGGACTCTTTCAATATTAAAGTCAAAAAGGAACAAGGATTTCAAGAATGTGCATCTGAAACCTTTGGAAAACTTCCACTGAGTTTGTGGTGTTCATAGTATTTTTATGATGTAACAGCATGTCTCATTATAACATTAACTAAATGTTCTGGATATTTTACCAGGAATACAAGGATAGGATCTACAGTTATTCCTCTGCTCCACCTTTAAGGAAATTTCAGTTGAGAAATTAAAAACACATAGATATTCACTTTTCTGGGTACTATGCAACTGCTCACAGAGAAAATTTCATGTTGTCCACTTAAATTGTCATTGTGCTTTGTGAAAAATTTAAAAAGTAAACAACGAAGTGGAAAAATGTAGCAATGTTTTTCAAAAGAGGCCTCTTCACAGAGAGAATTCTGAGTCAATTTTGGCAAGCTTTAAGAGAATGAATGCATAGTGCATTCTCTCTTTTTCCAACTAGGGAAGTCCTGATGCTATTTCCCTATATAACAAGGATCTAGACTTTCCAATCAAACATTGTAATATATTATTTCATTCAAGATGCTTATTTATATAGTAAGACAAAAAATTATAAATATATTCTTAAGCCTCAGAATGCTGTAGCAACTAAAAGGGTTTAAGTTTTCAGTAATTGCACAACTATAGTGCTAGTTTGTATCTGTTTGCTCGTCATATTTAACAATAGTAGTGAACCTATGTATTTACTTAGAGCTTAAGATGCCTACTTAGAAAGATTTTTACACATTTGAATGTTCCTATTTTAGAAAAAAACATGAATATGATAATGTTTAACGTGGAACTACAATGAAATTAGAAAGAAGCTACATCACTACCTAATGTGTTTTCCAAATTACCTTGCCAGAAGACTTGATTCCTTTAAATAGTGCTGCTCCAACTATGAGCCAAGCCAGAAGAAGACAAAGTGCTAAATACCACACAATTACTCCGGTCTCATCCATTCCACTTGACCGCTGGAGCGCCACTTTACTGAAACATATAAGCCCTTTTATGAACACAGACTCACTTGTCTTAAAAAAAAATACATTGAATTTCATAATATCTTTCATTCAGGGGGAAACTTCATGAGTATTATATCCTATTAAATATATCAATGTCCTGTGAGCCTTTTATTGATAGATACCATCATATCAAGAAGTTCATTAACTAGCCAGGCTTTGAACTTGAGAGTTAACTGCAGCCAATCAAAAATTCCGAATCCTAGAATAATAGATCTTAGCTATTATTTTCCCCTGATATTTCAAGTTTCTTTAGGCAGAGAAATTAATTTTATATCAGATTATTTCATTTTACTCATTACAATATGTTTCTCAAGTTAAAATAATGAAGAACCATTTAAATTGTATTAAATATTTTCTTATTCTATATTTGTAGATACTATCAGACCTAAATGGTCTTGTTGTGCACACCTTTTTCACAGGCATTCTATAAAATTCCAAAATTTCCACTAAGGACTTGCACGGATCTAGGATCTTAATACTAAGCTTGATGAATAGAAAATCCAGAGTTTAGAAGAGTCACAAAGGGCACTACTATGTAGATAAGGAAGAGCTCATTCAGCAGTAGTCAACAATATTAGGTAAGGGTAATGGATAGGTATAGAGTAAAGAGGGTAAAGACAGCTCATTTAAAATTAATAAAAGTAAATAAAACTTCAAACATCAATTACTGATATACAATGACAATCATAAGGAAAACTGATAATGAGAAATTATACTTTAAAGAGAAATTTTGCCCCAAATATAATTGTTTATCATTAAAACTTTCTCATGATAGTCTGAATTAACGTTATTTTTTCTTCAAAACAACTCCCTAACTTTTAGTTGGTTAAAAAACACTAGATAAATCATTACTGATAGAGTTGTACTCATTTAGTAACTAAATTATAAAAGACAAATTTTAGGGTATGAGTTAATTTTGCAAGTTAATTTTGCAGGTAACTATTACTTATCTACAAAAGGTAAACCTTTGAGTCAAATTAAGTATAATTTGCTATGATTTCATCTTTTTCTATTTATGTGAGTTTAGAAAGGGGTTTATTCATATTTTGTTTTGTTTATAAAAAAATTTTAATAACATATGCTTAAGACTAAATCATCCAGTATACTTACTCCCAATATTGTTCACTGGGAAGCTGCCCTGCCTTATAAACTTCACTGCCATTGATGCAGGTAAAATTGTTCATGTCTACCCAGCTTTTATTCATCTGGATGATCTCTCTTATTCCTGTACTCACATTACAATGAGTTACTAAAAGTGATAAAAATAAAATACAAACACAAACATGTAGTTAGTTTTAGAAGAGTACTTTCCTAGAAAAAAGTTTTAATTAAAAAATATTTAAATTACTGTCTAAATCATTACTTGGTGAAAGTGGAGTAGAAACATTACAAATGGAATAAGCCATGTACATTCAGCATCTTAAATTTTCTCTACTAAGCAGGGAGTGCGTATAGAACTATTTGCCCATTTCAACTGTGATTATATTAATAATAATAATGGCTATAGAGTAACAATTGTTGGAATTTAGTGCCCTAAGGAATTTTTAGTATGTGAACTTATCCATCTAACCTATACATATCTAACCTATACATACAAACAAATAAATTGATACCTTTAAATTCCTCGAATGCATCAAATATAACTTTATTCTCAGTTGTTCACATGTAATCACAGTAATAATAGTCTACAATATCAATGTCTATTATCCCAAAGATTAACAACATATGACACGAACAACACAACTGTCTCCTAAGACATATGCTACTATCATGGATAGCACTTTTCTCTCTTTATCACTTTCCTAATTTCTTCTTCTTTCCTGCCTAGGGCTTAGGCCTGCAAGAAGTACTCCTAGGCATGATTTAGCCTTTCTGACTACTCTTAGAGATTAACATGTTGTATTATCAATTTTTATATAATACATGTTACATTTCATTTTCATTATTGACATATGGACCTCTTAAAAGTGTACATAAATTGGTTAGAAAATGAGTTTACCCTTTAAGCTTATTTAGAAAATAAAAAAGTGGAGTTGACAACATTTAAAAATAAGTTAATAAATTTTACCTATAGGTGTTCTGCTACAGTTTTCATCTGACCAATAAGAACAACTTTTCCATGGTAGTTGACGTTGAAAAGAAGCAAACATGTAGTAAATACTATAGGCGATTATTACATTGTAATAGATTGTCACAAATATGGATATCAAGACCATTGTAATTCCCACACCTGAAAAAAAGAGAACAAATAAAATATAAATCAAACTCAAGCGAAATTTCTTTTCCTAACTCATAAAAAGCTATATCATGTCTCAATTTTCACAAAATATATTTTTAAAACACTTTCAGATAACTCTTCCAGCAAAAAAAAAGTGGGGGTTGACATTGTCTCCATAACTTTTTTCCAAGTTTAAAATTATGTTTATAATTGGTTTCTGAGACAGTTTTTCAGTTGGTTACAACAAACTATTAAAGCCAAGGGCAGAAGACTTGTATTAAGCCCATCAAATTTCCTTAAAGAAAAACTCATGTCTATTAATCTTTCTTATTAAGTCTGCAAATTCTTGTCAGAGTGGAAAGAGTGAACATTATTTAGGCAAAACAAATTAAAAATCCAAAGATCATATCCTATTGACTCACTGACCAATACTTATCTATTCATCTATGAACCAACACTTTGAGAAGCAGAAAATGAAGCCACTAAATTAATGAACCAAAAGGACAGTATACAGTATTTTTACAAGTATGTATAGAGAAAACTAAATAATTCAGTAACAATCTGAATTTAAACTTTCAAAATTTACTTAACTCAGTAGTTTCAAATGTAGCTTAGCATGTTGGTTAAGACTAGATTTTAAGGTAGCTTCTCAAAACTTCCAGCACAATATTCTATTCACCTCACTATGAATTTATTTTTGATGTAGCATTGAAACTTTCACAAATAGTTTTCAGCAGCTAGCACAGACCAAAATGACATTTAATCTTCATACAAAAAAGGCAGTTTGATGTTTAATAACAATCAAGGCATTTTCTAAGCTTTACCAGAGTCCTAGTCTATGAGGAGCATCCAAGAAAAAAAAAATAGTGACCTGTCCTTCAACTTTTCTGAATGAGGCATTGTATGCAAAGGCAGTAAGACAAAGACTGCATATAAAGTTAAAAAAAATCCAGGGAATTGAAGTTAATGTACAAGACTATGGGCCAAAATAATTCAAAAGGTGAAAATGGAAAAATAATGACACCCATAAAGATATGGTTGTCTTTTCTAACCCATATCCACAGCCAAAGATAAACAGCAATAAAAAATAACAGTGGCAAACTATACAGGAAACAGCAACAATATATGTTCCTTTGCCTTAACATGTCAGAATTTTAAACACTTTTTAAAAATTAAAGTGAAGATAGCTACATGCACAAATAGACCGATAATTATAAAGAAGAAAACACTTTAATGCCAACCTTGAAACAATGGAAGAATCCTCCAAACTGAAACTGGACCTAAGCTAGCAAATTGTCCCAGTGAACACTCTAGGAAGAACAAAGGTAAACCAGCCAATGCAAGCATAATCGCATAAGGTATCAAGAAGGCACCTAGAAAAGAAAAAAAAAAAAACACCGAAGCACTATGACATCTCAAAATCTTGATGGCACTGTCACAACCAGCACAACATTTCAAAAGGATCCTGATAGAGTCAAAAAATGCTCAGTTTGGGCCTAAAATGTACACTTTCTATGAGAAAGTAGATTTTTCAAACCTTAGATTTCTCATCTATGAAATGGGAATGTATTACCTAATAAGGTTGTTGTGATTATTTTAAAAGAAAAAAAAGAGCCTATGAAAAGTAAGCCAGAGGAGTTGAATTAACCTCTAGGCTTTGGAACTAGATGGACTAGGTTGAAATCCTGGCTTCATCATTTACAAGTTATGTGACCTAGGGCAATTTACCTAACCTTTGAACCTTGGGTTCCTCATAAAAGGGAATAACAATAGCAACTCAGTTTGTGGTAAGAATTCAAATGCAGGGCATATGGGAAAACACATGCCAAAATGGCAGGCACATAGCACATGTTCAGTGCTGGTTTTCTTCCATTTTCCTTTAAAAATAAATGGTCTGTTTTTAAGATGTAAGGTGCAAATGTTCAATGTTCAGAAGGCAAGTTATTGCAAATTATTGTTTATTCTCCAAATAGTCACAAGACTTTTCTCTCAATGTCAATAAAAAATGTGTTGGTTTTATTAGAAGACTCTGAACTTTTGAGACACACTCACATTTAACTTTCAATTTCATGGGAATAATTCTCCTATATGAGACTATTCAGCCCCTTTTTAAAAAGAGTTTTTATTCTTTCACTTTTTTCTGCCTATTCTGGGAGCATAATATTACTTACTAGAACCTTCACCAAATTATAGGTTGATGCAGGGGCACAATATTAAGTGTACTAATCAAATATTCTAGAAGTCTTGGCAAAGTTTAACAAAAGAAATGTGGGGATTAGTGGACAAAAATAGCCTCTTGGATTATGTACATTTCATTCAACCATATTACAGTTTTTCCTCGATTATTTTTCATATTATGATGCTGTAACATTATACTTAGTAATTACATTTTTTTCTAACCCACAAAGTATATTCTACTAAAAATGAGTCAATAAAGTATTTATATACTCATAGGTAAGTGGCTTTACTTTAATGTTAATCCTGGAAGTCACTAGGCCACAGAGGCAAATATGTTTGTATAGATATTACAATGCACATGCCATCTTTACTATGACTAATAGAAGATTAAGCTCTACCAATGATAAATCTGAAAAAATACAAAACATTCCTACTTAACTACAGCAATAAACAAAATTTTACCAGCCTAATGTAGACAGGTTTTTTAAAAAGATTATTTTCTTCAATGGTATATATGAATTTTCACCTATTACAGTATTTTATAAGAATAACCACAAATGATAAATTGTTAATACAGTAGCCACAAATTGTTAATATGCAGACCTAGACCCTAAGGTGTTATGATACTTCACTTTCATAAACTGTTAACAAGAATCTACAGATAAAAATGTTTTCAGATTTTAGCAATGGCTTTTCAAACCTGACCATATTTCTAAAACTAATTTATTAACATTTAACAAATTTAAATTTCATTTTCCTCTTCTAACTTTGGCAAAAGAAAAAGAAACAACTGAAAGAACCTAGATTATCCATTATACAAATGATGTGATTTTAAAAACTGAAAGCCAATATGGCACATTAACTTTGAGAGAAAATGGTGAAAAGAAAAATATCATACACAATTAATGCTATTTTTTTGTTTTGACTCTATTTTTAAATTTTCTATTAAAATCAGTTTAACATAGTTCCTAGAAATTGATGGCAATCACTGGGCCTATGTATAATGTCACATCACAGGGAATTTTTTATTCTAAACATGAGTACAAGAGGCTCAAAAGGAACCTAACTGCTTCTCTACACCACATTGGACCTTAGGACATAGACACCAAAAATACTGTGTGATTTCTGATGCCTTTTTCAGCTAATACGAAACCCTTGACTAAGCAACATAGCTTCAAGATAGAGGAATTTATGTTACCAACACTTAGAGTGTCTAATAAACAGGTCTCCTTTCTTAAGTCTATAAAGGCTTAAGTCTATGAAGACCAATTAATAAGAAATATAAAATTGAAATATTATCACACAAGATCTTATTGTGCCAAGAAAAAATAATTATAGTGGCACAGTTTCACTGGTACTCGGTTATGAAATATAAGGGCATGTCACCTCTGCACTTCTAATAGAACCTATAATTACAAGTAAATAAAATATGGTGTAAGTGAAATGTTGTTTTGACATTAACTAGAGAATTGTGCAATTCATTGTTTCCCTTTGTGTGTCACCTCAGAGTTATTTTTCTCTTCTTCTTCTAATTGAGTCCACCCTAATGATCTAGAAAGTATAAACAGTATTATTTTGCAGGGATACAGCACCTAGCTTTGAACCAAACTATTGCATTTTAGAAGGATCTTCTACATGGTCAATCCAATTTGGAATACATGTAACAGAATATTGCAGCTTAAAATACTAAACTTTTTAATCATCTCTGTCTACACATAAATCATCAAAATGAAATGCCTTATTTTGATTTCAAAAATAATGTATTTGAGCTTCTTAATAAAACTAGATCTCTCTGCTCTTTTCATAGATTCAGCTACAGATTAAACCAGTTGAGTCTGAACAGATTATCACAAGAAAATGCACAAATTAGGAAGAGCAAGTCATAGTTGAGGAATACTTGGGATCTCACATCAGAAGCTCAGAAGTGCTAAATATGTTTTACTAAGTTTATATCTGAGGGTTTTGTGAAATCAGCTCTCTAACCTGAGCTGGTAGCACAAACTAAATAAATGCAGTATACTTGTTTCCTATACTCACAGTAACCCAAACTATCATATACTTTCCTTCAGCTCTTAAAATATCCTCAAAGACCATATAGCACCCCACTTAAAACTATAGGGAAAAGGGGGGGAAGACAATACCTCCACCATTGTTGTAGGTCAAATATGGGAATCTCCACACATTTCCCAGTCCCACTGCATATCCAACCATAGATAGAAGATAATCCGATTTTTTGGACCAGTTACCACGGTCCTGATTCTCATCGTTTTCACCGACATGGAAATTCTCTGATGAAGCTGTCACTTTCTGGGAAGAGAAAATATCAACAGCTTATCTTCCTACTGTTACACATTTCACAGAAGCAGAATTTCACAAATCGAAAGAACAGGAAAAGGGTGAGAGGAGAACAAACCTTGAAAACCTAAGCCAAGTGGAATTATTTCCAAAACTGGGGAGATTTCAGCTTGATGACTACTTTTACTTTATAACACTTACCCTTTGAAATAAGATTAAGTGTACGTATTTTTCACCAAAATTTGCTGAAAAAGTTAAATGATGCACCAGCATGAAAGGCAAATGAAAGTGGACTAGTCAGGTTGCAAACATAAAAGTCTTAAAGATAAATTAGGTGAAGTCAACACTTGAGAATGTAGCAATCTCCAAGAAGAAGCAACAAAGGTACCTTTTGCTGGGGGAACAAAGACAAATTCATAGACTTCTATGTTTATGGCCTGATAGTTTTGGATGTTTTGAGTTAAGAGAAGTTTAACTTTTCTCTCTGTCATGGAAGGTAAAATCAGTGCTTTCTAAAAGCCACAGGATAACATTCAGAGACAAATTCTCCTGTCCCACCAGGTGGAGCAGCTGTCTCTCTACTTGGGGGGAGGGAGGGAGACAGAGGTTTTCTCCCAGTCTGTTAGCTGCTCTGAATTGTTCTTCAGGTCAGTTAAGGATAGTGCACTTTGGCAATTCCCTCTAGCAGTGGGAACAGCCTGGAGAGCGACAGAGAACAGGATTTTGTAGGTATTTCAGAGGCAGAGGATGAGGTAGGTGGCCCTAAGTCTTCTAGCTACTAGAATAAGAGCTGTTCCCTTTGTCCTCTATTTTATGGGACATCTCAGGCACACTCAAATTTACTTGAACAGAAATGTGGAGAAGAAGCCGTCAAAGAAAGTAAAAACTGAGACCAGTCTCCTCCCCTTAAATTGTTTCTTCTCAGGCCCTCCACATTTCCCGCAGCTCCCAGACCCCTACCTCCTTCCTCATGCACTTGAAGAAGCTCCGGCACTTCAACTTGTCCATGGTTTGCTCACTCCCTCGGCTCCGCCTTGTCTCTTCTCACAGTTTGGCTGAGCTTGACTAGTGGCAGGTGCACACGCCCCTGTTACCACCTGCCAGAGTGAGCCACTTTGCTCAGGGGTGGGACCATTTATGGAGGTACTTCTCTCCTCCCCCTTCTGGGTGCCCAGTGGTGTCAATTACCGGAAGGGACCAAAATGAGGCTCTGGTTTTTCCCCAGGTAAGCCTACATGTAGCAATCCCCTGCCCCGGCCCCAGGAAAGGGTTGGGCTGACTGAGAGAGAGCAGAGCAGCCAGAGCCGAGATGACTGACAGCCTTTGACTCAGCTGTGCAGGTGCCTTTGTAATCTCGCCTCCTTTCCTGGGTTCCCTACTTCCTCATAATCTCTCTCAGTCTGGTCTCTGTCCTGGGGCCAAGTGCTGATCTCCACTGGAGCTGGAGGGGGAAGGGACACAGTCTGTGGGGTTTATTCTGTTTCCCAAGATTCTCTTGACAGACCAGACAGTCCTAGGCCCTCAGATTTCCAAAAGTTTTGCCCCTCACTAGAAAGCACTTGCTCTCCCGGGGCAAGTGCCGCTCCCAGAGGGAAAGCCCCTGAATTGGGTACCTTGAAAAGCAGCCAGCTAAGATAAGATTACCCAGCTGGCTCTGCCTGAAAACAGCGACTTTGAGCCTATGTCTCAGGCTCCTTTCTCAGCCTTTGGGACTGCTTTGCCTTTTACAGGGATTGCTTTGTGTAGTATTTCAAAGAAGCCAAACACAAACAAATTATTGAGCAGGTTTATGGGAAATTCTAACCCCAACAAAAGACTTCATTCTACAAGAAAAGTGAGGCCTAGAAAGTAAACTATGAGCAAACATCCCAGTGTGACCAGGAAGGTAATAATTGTTATAATGATCTTTATCAATTGACTACCTTTTTACCAGAAAACTCAAGAGATTTAAACTCAGTCTGTACAGGTAAGAGATGGTAGCGGCAGTTCTATGAAACATAGCGCAAATCCACACACATAGAGGAACCAGCAACAGCTCCTTTGTTCTCCACTGACCCACAAGAATTTTCCATTTGCAATAAAAATATGCCCTAGGATCTGGACACGAAAGATAGAGGAAACTCCATGAGAAACACAGGGAGTATGTATGAGGAGGTACCCCCCCTCCCAAAATTGAATTTTTTTTGTAGGGCGGGCTCCTTGGAGTACAAGCTTCTCCTGCTAGGTGAGTGTTCTAGGAACCCATCGGCATCAGTGTACCAGCTAGCATTGTTGTGAGAGGCTGCATTCAGCTTCAAAGACTTTTTTGGTGATTCTTTGAACATGTTTGCCCATTTCATGACGGGTGATTTATGGGGGCACCTGCCCACGTCACGTTGAGTGTTCAAGTTTTTGACCAAAAACAGCATGACCTCCATGCCCCACTCTCCCTATTCACCTGATCTCACCCCAAGCAACTTTCTTTTTTTGTTTCCTTGATGAAAAAATTTCTCAAAGGGAAACATTTTGCCAACATGGAAGAGGTGAAACAAAAAACTGCTGAAGCACTAAAAAGGCATCGAAATGGATGACTTCAAAAACTGTTTTGAGCAGTGGAAAAACTGTCTTGATAGGGGTATTGCATCAAATGCAGAGTACTTTGAAGGTGGTTGAAATTTAATCATGTAAGAATACACATTTTTTTATAAATAAATTCTGGGGTTTTGGGGGTACACCTCTTAGTGTTAGTAAGAATAGTTAATAAGTTTCATTTAAGTTTGTCTTGAACATAACAAAGGTTGGTGTAGGAGGGCAGTGGGATGAGAAGAGAGAGAGTGCATGCGAGTGTGAAGGCATGAATGTGTGTCTATTATATTAGTATTACATGCTACTGGTATGACCTATAAGGTTAAGATGAAGGAATTATTAGCCTGTCTTATACATAGAAGAGAAGGGAGCGAAAAGAGCTTATAAAAAAAAGCCTCTCTATAAGAGAACTACAGGCCAATATCCTTGATGAACATAGATGCTAAAATTCTCAATAAGATTCTAGCAAACTGGATCCAACAAGACATCTCAAAAATTATCCACCATGACCAAGTAGGTTTCATTCCAGGGATGCAGGGCTGGTTCAACATCCACAAGACCATAAACATAATTAAATATATCAACAGATCTAAAGACAAAAACTACATGATTATATCATTAGACGTGAAAAAAGTTTTCAATAAAATCCAGCACCCCCCTTCTTGATAAAAACCCTCGAATATTTAGGAATAGATGGAACATACCTCGAAATAGTAAGAGCCATCTACAAGAAACCCACAGACAGCATACTGCTAAACGGACAGAAATTGGAACCGTTTCCACTGAAAACCAGAACAAGATAAGGATGCCCACCCTCACCCCTCCTGTTCAACATAGTATTGGAAGATCTAGCTAGAGCAATCAGACAAGAGAAGGAAATCAGTAGTATTCAAATACAAAAAGAGGAAGTTAAGTTATCGCTCTTTGCAGATGACATGATTCTATACCTCAAAAAACCAAGAGAATCTGTCAAAAATCTCCTTGCACTAATAAAGGACTTTGCCAAAGTCTCAGGGTATAAAATAAATGTGCAAAAGTCAGTCACATTCCTATACACCAACAATAAACAAACAGAAACCCAAATAAAAAGCACAATCCCATTCACAACAGTCACACGCACACAAAAATGAAATACCTCAGCATCTTCCTAATCAGAGAAGTGAAAGACCTTTACATCAAAAACTACAAAACGCTGCTTAAAGAAATCAAACATGACACAAGCAAATGGAAAGCTATCCCATGCTCATGTTTTGAAGAATCAATTAAAATATCCATCCTACCCAAGGCAATCTACAGATTTAATGCAATACCCATTAAATTACCAGCAGCATTCTTCTCAGACCTGGAAATGACAATACAATAATTCATATGGAAACATAAACGACCATGAATAGCCAAAACAATCCTCAGCAAAAAGAAAAAAAAAAGCGGGAGTTATCTCACTTCCAGACTTTAAACTTTATTATAAAGCTACAATAATCAAAACAGCCTGGTATTGGTACAAGAACAGGCATACAGACCAATGGAACAGAATAGAGATTCCAGAGGCAAAACCTCAATTTCTCAGCCAACTCATCTTTGACAAAGCCTCCACCATCAGCCACTGGGGAGAGGAGAACCTATTCAGTAAATGGTGCTGGGAATACTGGCTGACCACCTGCAGAAGATTAAAACAAGACCCCTACCTATTACCATACACAACCTCACATTATAAGACCCTTAGAAAATGCAGGAGACACCCTTATGGAAATTGGAAATGGCAACCAATTCCTGACCAAATCCCCAAGTGCCCATGCCATAAGAGATAAGATAGACAAGTGAGACCTCATCAAACTGACAAGTTTCTGCAAAGCCAAAGAAACTATATCAAGAGTGGAGAGACAGCCCACTAACTGGGAAAGAGTATTTGCCAACTGTATATTCAACAAAGGCCTAACATCTAGGATCTACAAGGAACTCAAACGTGCTGAAAAGAAAAAAACAGCCGCATTACAAAGTGGGCAAAAGATATGAATAAACACTTCTCAAAAGAAGACATACAAGCAGCCAACAGATACATGAAAAAATGCTCAGTCTCACTAGTCATCAATGAAATGTAAACTAAAACCACACTGAGATACCACCTAACTCCAGTCAGGATGGCAATCATCAATAACTCAAAAAACAACAGATGCTGGAGATTATGCGGTAAAAAGGGAACACTTCTACGTTGTTGGTGGAAGTGTAAACTAGTACAACCTCTGTGGAAAACAGTGTGGTGATTCAACCTTCCATACAACCCCAAGATCCTCCTACTAGGAATATACCCAGAGGAACTCAAGTCACTGTATGAAAAAGATACCTGCACACGCATGTTTATTGCAGCATTATTTACAGTAGCAAAAACATGGAACCAACTGTGCTACCCATCAAAAAAGTACTGGATTTTTAAAAATGTGGTACATGTAAATGATGGAATAGTACACAGCCATAAAGAAGGACAAAATTATGAACTTTGCAGCAACTTGGATGGACTTAGAGTCTATAATACTGAGTAATCTATCACAGAAACAAAGAACTGAGTACCACATGTTCTCACTCATAAGCGGACCTTGAGCAATTATATTAATACTATAAGAAAGGGATTGGCTGTAGTGAGAAACTGCCAGGGGAATTGGGGGGAGGGGAGTGGGACTGGCAGTAGTGGGAAACTGCCAGGGTGGGGCACAGAACAGAAAGGGGCCCACTATGGAGCATTGCAAACTGTAGGTACCTGAAGGATTAGAACAAGGAAAGAACTCCTCGGGATACAGTAATTATGGGGATGGCAAGCCAGAGGTAGATGGTATGCAGAGAGAACAATCAGCAATTTTCCCTGGCTGTCACACAGTAGAGTCACTTCCAACACGATTCAGAGTTAGAGCATCTGTGGCATAAAACTGCAGATAGATTTTAGAGAATGCACTGTTTGTTTGTGTGTTGGTTGGTTGTTGGTTGGTTGGTTGTAATTCCCATTGCCATGCATAGTGTTTGATGACCTGGCTCCTGCCTACCTTTTTAGTACAATCACTTGCCATTCCCTGCCTCAAACACCTGAGCTTGTGTTTTCTTTTGTGTGCACGCACAAACATGCGTTTCTCATATGCCTTTGCTCATGCTATTTCTTCGTCTGGAAATTCCCACCCTCCTCTTCATTTGGCTACTACTCATCCTTTAAGACTCTGCTTAGGTGTCATCTCCTCCAGGTCTTTCCACAATAGTTCCTCCTCTATTACCACAGACTGGGTTTAGATGCCTCTCCTCTGTATTGCTATGCTATCCTATATTCTTTGTATATTGTATAAAATTACTTGCTAATAGTTCTCTAGACTGTGAGTTATTTGAAGGCAAGAAGACTGCCTTAATCCTTCCTGTATTCCAAGCATCTAACACAGAACCTGATGCAGAACAGTAATTCAATAAATGTTTACTAGAACATTTGACTCAGACAGGCTATTTAATGACTTTGTTGGGAAAAAAAGAGAAAAGACAACTAGTCCAGAATTCACCCCCAAGAGATCATGAAATACCAGGAGTCTGTTTTCTCTTTTTTGAGCCCTGAGTTATAAACTGATGAACAAATTAGGCTTGTGAATTGTTGATTTAGAATTTGAAAGTATAGACATTTGGTTGGCAAAAAAAAAGAGGGAACTACATAAACTCAATCACAGGGATATGAATGAACATGGTGTGGGAGAACAGAAGACTCAGCTGATTATCAGAGTAATAAGAAATAAAGTTGGAGAGAGAAAGTGTGGCCACTCATGTGCTTTGCAATCCAGGCTTAAGCCATGTTCCGAAAGGCAATAGTAAAGTGACTGTTAACTTGGGAATGACATATGGCAAGCTCTGTACTAGTTGTACAAAAACTTCTCAAAATTATAATTAATGACCCCCATGAACTGAGTTGTGCAATGTTGGACTTATAAATATGGGCCATCACATCCAGGACACACATACCAGAGCCATGAATCTGATTCACTTTTTTAAAAAGCATTGTCAGCAATCAAAAGATTTATTTAACAATATCACTAGCAACTATGATTTTGTCCAAGAAACAAAGTTAAAATAAAAACTGATGCAATAGTTATATCCCACATGATTTTCCCTACTCACTAAGACTAAGTTTATGTCATTAATAATGGAAGCCCCTTCAGTCTTATCTATAGTGACTAAAAATTTAAGGGTTTTATTACCTAAAGTCTGCTTCTAGTCATTTGGGTGTGGAGAATTTACACAAATAAGAAGGCAATGATTTTAGATTAAAGAAAAGATGAATATTTAAGATGATGGATATACCAATTCTCCTGATTTGATTATAAGAATGTATCAAATTATCACATATAATATGTGTCAATTAATATATAATAAAATAAAAGGCATTCATACACTCGCATAAAACCAAATGCCTTACTGAACAACCACACTATTTTTTTAGCTCTCTCCTGGAAAAACTCTTGTATGTCACTAGCAAAAGTTCACGAGAATGAATCCCACTAGTTAGTCTATAGTAAAAATAAATAAATAATATCAATTTCTATCCTAGTAAACATGTATGCTTGAATTATGCCTTTAAAGCTTACAGCTTCAGGTGTTGAAATAAAAAGAAAAAAAACTTTGAAAAGTAAAACAAAAAGGATAGCTTCAGAGTAACTATTTTACATATTAAAAAGCAGACTCTACCCATAGTCCAAACATTAGTGGATTGTTTCTAGAAAGATTCCTTTAATTCTAAAAAGCAAGATTTATTTAAGAAAGAAAATCTTGCTGTCAGTCAAGGAGGTAATGATTCTCTAGCTATATCAACTAGTGAATGGACAGAGAACACACACACTGCATCCTACAGGATGTAAAGGATAACATGCCAAAGGATCGTGAAAGAGCATAATAGCTCCTGGTGCATAATCTTGTACTGGTTCCTTCTAAACAGAAAAGGAGAATCTTAAATGTCATCCTTATTACATTGGTTGCAGCATTCTGTAAAGCATTTTTTTTAGTATAAACTTTGTATTGTGGTGAAGTACATATTATATATAGCTGTACAACTTGATGAATTTTCACAAACGTAACTTACAAGGGGGGGACAAAAAAACTGAATTATTTTTTTGGAGGGCAGGCCTTTTGTACTTCAAGCTTCCTTCCACTAGATAAATGCTCTAGAAACCCATCAGCATCAGTGTGCCAGTTAGCATTGTTGTGAGAAGCTACATTCGGCTTCAGTGAACTTTTTTTTTTAAAGAGTCTTTCAATGTGCTTGCCCATTTCACGATGGGTGATTTAAGAGCCCACTTGCCCACACTGCGCTGAGTTTTTAGCAGTTTTTGACCAAAAACAGCATAACCCTTGTGCCCCACCCTCCCTATTCACCGGATCTCTCCCAGAGTGACTTTCCTTTTCTTTCCCCAGATGAAAAAAGTCATCAAAGGGAAACATTTTGCCGACGTGGAAGAGGTGAAACATAAAATGTCAGAAGCACTAAAAGGCTCAAAATTGACAAGTTCAAAAACTGTTTTGAGCAGTGAAAAGAGCATCTTGATAGATGTATTGCATCAAATGAAGACTACTTTGAAGGTGACTGAAGTTAAAACATGTAAGAATAAATACACATTTTTAATGAATGAATTCCATTTCAGGGGGTTCTCACCTCATACATGCAACTAGCAGAAACTTCACAAAATTATATTACCAGAACCCCAGAAGACCTCTTGCTAACCTCCCCAAGTTTAGACATTACCTTTAGTTTTAACACCATAAATTAGTCTTCCTAGTTTTTAAAATTTTAACAAATGAAATACTGAAATATGTTCATTTATGTATATGACTTTCCTTTTGACTCAATATTTTGTTTTAAAGATTCTACCATATTGCTATATAGACCTCTAGCTCATCTATTATCATTCTGTATATTATTACAATGTATGACTATACCACTGTATAATATACCATTTACTTATCCATTTTACTAATGGACATTGGAGTATTTCCACATTGGGGTAGGGTTTATTTTGAATAGTGCCTCGTGAACTTTCTTTTAACATGGGTTGTGGAAGAAAAAGAAAGAAGGTAGAAGGAAGGGAATGCTTGATGGGAAAAGAGGAGAAGTAGTTATTTCCTGAGCCAGGTACTGTGTTAAGTGATCTATATTTATTATATTATTTAATTCTTACAGAATCCCCTTGAGGTAGGAACTATTATAATCCTCCCTTTACTAATAAAGAAACCAAGACTCAGAGAAGTTAAGTGACTAGTTCAAATTGAAACAACCAGTGACAGATCTAATATTCGAACCCAGACTATCTGACTATAAAGCCTATGTTCTCAAACCATGTTACTATAAGAAAATAAGGTCAGCCAGGCTTGGTGGCTCAGCCTGTAATCCCGCGCTTTGGGAGGCTGAGGTGAGTGGATTGCCTGAGCCCACGGGTTCGAGACCTGCCTGGGCAACTTGGCGAGACCTCATCTCTACAATAAATCAAAAAATCAGCCGGGCATGGTAACACGTGCCTGTAATTCCGGCCATTGGAAGGTTGAGGCGGAGAGATAGCCAGAGCCCAGCAGGTCGAGGCTGCGGTGGCAGGGAGCGGCCACTGCACTCTAGTCTGGGTGACAGAGTGAGACTCCAACTCAAAAAAAAAAAAACAAAAAACAAAAAAAAAAGAAAATAAGGTCACATGTTGAAAAATG